>JAOSBL010000210.1:29808569-29837608 GCA_027568915.1 Erythroxylum roraimae
CTACATATGATTTGACCCTAGAGATGTTCAAATACTATGATAACCATTAAAACAACATGCATGCAATACAACAACTGAGACTACACATTTGTCTCCTTCTGTATCTGTCATTTCCTCAAACTACATATATACATCAACATATATATGCCAATATTAACAAGAAGTGACTGCAAAGATCATAATGCATGTTTCATATATATAATTCATAAGCAATCCATACAAAATATTAACATGTTCAATACAAAATAGCAAATTTCCACTAATCTTATCAAGCTAGACACCTAACAACCCCATACGAGAGACATATTCTTCAAACACACATATAGGTAAGCTTTTTGTAAGTGGATCTGCTAGCATGCTAGATGTAGGCATATACTCAGCAGTGATGAGGGATTCATCGACTTTTACTTTAACAAAATAGTACTTTATATCGATATGCTTTGAGCGAGAAGTACTTCTAATGTTCTTAGAGAAAGCTACAGCTGCGGAATTATCACAATACAATTTCAACGGACTCGAAATAGAGTCTACAATACCAATGCTAAAATAAAATTCCACAGCCATGTTGCTTGACAAGCTGCCTCATAGCACGCCATATACTCTGCCTCTATGGTAGAGGATGTTGTTAGTGTCTGTTTGACACTTTTTCACGATACAGCTCCTCCAGCCATTATAAAGATGTAGCCTGAAGTGGACTTTTTATTATCCACACATCCTGTATAATTAGTGTCACTGAACTCAACTATATCAAGAGTGTCAGTTCGCCGATAAGTCAACATATGATCTTTGCTACCCTGAAGATACCTCATGACTTTCTTAGCCGCTTTCCAATGGCTAAGACCAAGATCACTTAAGTATCTTCCCAACACTCCTACAACAAAAGCAATATTAGGGCATATGCATACTTGAGCATACATCAAATTGCTTACAAGTGATGCATAAGGAACGACTTTCATTTAATCCCTCTCTTTATCATTTTGTGGACATTGGGCCTTTGAGAATTTGCCATCCTTCACTATTGGTGCCTTTCCAAGAGAATAAGAATGCACATTGAATCTTTTCAAGATGCGATCAATGTTAGTCTTTTGAGACAATCGAAGAATCCCGTTAGCTCTATCTCGGAGAATCTGAATTCCAAGTACATAAGAAGCCTTACCAAGATTCTTCTTATTAAAATGGCTAAATAATAGTTATTTTGTCTCAAATAATCAATTAGTATCATTAGAAGCAAGTAGAATGTCATCAACATACGTTACCAAAAAAATGAAACTACTCCCACTGAACTTCATATATATAAATTGATCAACTACGTTCTCCTTGAAACCATTTACAGTGACAACCATATCAAACTTAAGATACCACTGCCTTGATGCTTGTTTTAACCTATATATAGACTTCTTAAGCTTGCAAACCAAGTGTTCTTTACCAGTCATCTCGAAACCAACTGGTTGGGTTATATAAACATCTTCATACAAACCTCCATTCAAGAAGGTGATCCTCACATCTATTTAATTGAGTTCCAAGTCAAAATGAGCAATTATAGCCATGATGGTTCACAATGAATCTTTGGCAGAAACTAGTGAAAAGGTTTCCTTGAAATCAATCCCTTCTCTCTGGCTATAGCCTTTAGTCACAACTCTAGCCTTATAACTTTCTACTTGTCCACTTGAGCCATGTTTGATTTTGTAAACCCACTTGCACCCAATGGATTTGCAACTTTTAGGTAGTTCAATCAACTCTCAAACTCTATTTTGTAACATAGAACTCAACGTATCTTCCATTGCATTCATCCACAATGCAGATTGAGGACTATTCATGGCTTTTTGAAAACTAACTAGTTGGGTATTATCTCCCACATCAAACTCATGTTCCTGCAAATAGACAATATAGTCATCAAGAATGGCAAGTCTACGTGTTCTTTGTGATCTCCTGACAACAACTTCATCATCCCCAGTATCAATGACTTCATCCTATGCTTGATTCTAAGATTCATCATGAGATTCTACTGGAATATGTTCAATCATAAGGTCATTAGTAGGAGCAGAAGCGACGAGTATAGGAATTGGAATACGTTCTTCCTTGAATGTAATTTCTTTTGACTCTTAACTTAAACCAAATTTATCTTCAAAATAGACAGCTCTATCTGATTCTATAATTCTGGTTGTGTGAGATTGACAATAGAATCTAGAACCCTTTGATCTAACGGTGTAGCCTACAAAATAGCCACTGATAGTTTTCGGATCAAACTTCTTAGATTGTGGATTATAGGGCCTCACTTATGCTTTGTATCCCCAAACATGAAAATGGCGCAAGCTTGATTTCTTACTTGATCATAACTTATATAGAGTCGTTGGGACTGATTTGTTGGGTACTTGATTCAAGATATAAGCGGTTGTCTTCAACACCTCTCCTCACAAAAATTTAGGCAAACTAGAATGAATCAACATATATCGCAACATATCAAAAAGTATGTGGTTTCTTTTTTCAGCGATTCCATTCTGCTGAGGTGTTCCTAGCATTGTATATTTTGCTTCAATACCACATTTTTGCAAGTATCTAGCAAAAGGCCCTAGATTCCTTCCACTCTCATCATAACGTCCATAATACTCTCCACCTCTGTCATAATCAACTACCTTGATTTTCTTCCTCTTTTGAAGCTCAACATTTGTCTTGAAAATCTTAAACTCCTCCAAAGATTTAGATTTTTCACGAATGAGTTTCACATGATAGTATCGGGAAAAATCATCAGTAAAAGTGCCGAAGTATTTATAACCACCCATAGCAGATGGAATAAATGGCCCACATATATCAGTATAAATCAACTCCACCAATTCTGAGCACCTGTTTATTTTTCTTTTTCTAACCTTAGTAGTCAACTTTTCTTTAATACAATCAACATAGGCAATAAAATATGAAAAATCAAGATCCTGAAGTACACCATCTTTTACTAACATCTCCATTGTCTCTAGAAATATGACCCAAACGTTTGTGCCATAACTGATCTCAAATCCAACCTCATACGTTTGGAACTAACAACAGTATTAAGAGAAGAGGAAGAAGCAACAGTAACAACATCATTCAACTCAAGTTTGTATAAATTTTCACATAAAATTTCATTTCCTATTAAAAGAGAGTTACAATGTAAAGTTAGTTTTCTAGTTCCAAAAAGAAGACTATAACCTAATCTATCCAAAATGGATACAGAAATCAATTTCCTCCTAATTTAGGGTAAATAAGCGATATCATGTAACGCCAAAAGATGTCCTGTATTTAACTGTCCGAAAAAATTAAACTTTGACTTTGGTATCGTCTCTCATGTACACATGTTGCTCAGAACTAATCGGTCTTCTTCGACTTGTCAATTTCTGCAGGGAATTTGTAACGTGAATTGTTGCTCCAGTATCTAACCACCAAGTATTTAAGGGCACATCAATAACATTAGACTCTAAACAAACCATCAAAAGATAATTACCTTTCTTCTCTAAGTGAGCTTTGAGTTTTCAACAGTCAACTTTCTTGTACCCAAAACTCTGACAAAAGTTGTACTTCCCTTTGAAAAACTTATTCTTCTGACTAACAGAAGATGAGCCCGCCTAAAGAATTATTCTTAACATGACTCGATGTATGTTGAAGGCCAAAAACATGCCTAAAGAATTTTGGGTCGAAGTTGTTTCTTATGCAGTTTATTTGTCAAATTGGTCTCCAACGAGAAATGTCAAAGATCAAACTCCACAACAAGCGTGGAATGGAATTAAGTCTAGTGTTGCTCATGTGCCGCAACAAGAAAGATCCAAGCTCGATGATCGAAGCGTTAAGCATGTATTCATTGGCTATGACCAAAATTTCAAAAGCTACTGATTGTACAATCCAAGCAATGAAAGGATTGTTGTGAGGAAAGATATCAAATTTGATGAAGACGCAAGATGAGATTAGGAGACACAAGAAGAAAGCACTTATGATTTTTTCCTATACTTTGAAGATGATGAGTAAGAAACTACAACAAATATTCAAGAGACAACTCCACCTACTTCTCCGATTACGCTTCATTCTTCATCGTCCATGCATGGAGAAAGTTTAAATGATGGAGCACAAAAAATAAGAAGAACTTATGATATTTATGAATAAACAGAAGAAATCAATTATGTAAGTAATATCTTTTGTCTTCTTGTAGACACTGAACTTTTAAATTTTAAGGAGACTGTGAAGGACAAAAGATGCAAGCAAGCCATGGAGGAGGAGATCAAGGCAATAGAGAAAAACAATACTCAAGAATTATCAACTCTTCCTAAAGGGTTGGTATTAGAAGACATTGGAAGATCTAGATGTGGACTCATCCTGGTAGCTGAGTGTTCTGCTTTCCTTTGTTTATTATGACAGTGGCTCTGTGATAGTGGCTTGAAAGTCTACTTTCTCTTTTTTGTATTTCCTGTATAGGTGTGCTTTTGTTATTCTTTGTTTTATTGTAAACGATGTTCCTTTAGTAATTTCAAGTATTTTAAAATTTCAAAAAAAAAACTCTTCCTAAGGGGCATGAAGCTACTGGAGTCAAATGAATCTACAAGATAAAAAAGAATGCCAATAGAAATGTAGAGAAATATAAAGCAAGGCTCGTTGCTAAAGGCTACAAACAAAAGAATGAAGTACAGCTTAAGCATGTGAGGACTAATGATCAAAGTTGCGGATATTTTTACGAAATCACTCTAATTTGAAGTTTTTTAACATTTGAGGACAAGACTTAGAGTACAAATTAAGGAGGAATGTTGAAGAGTAATTTGAAAGTTGATCTAGATACACGAATATTTTAAAGTCTAGATACATGAATGTTTAAGTTCACTGTTAGGAGTTTAATTATGTTCATATATTAGTTACATAATTAAATATTAGTTTATGTATGGTTTTGAGTTCATATATGATATATTTACTTGGGTTCATTAATGGGTTCATGTATTTAGGTATGAAGAGTCATTTTTGTACCTATAAATACTTCTTTGTACTTTGAACTAAAATAACTCAAGTAATATACTACCTCATCTTCTAAATAATTCTCTCCTCTCTAAACCTCCTCACTTAACTTTATCCACTCTTTTGGAGTCTGAATCAACTATATATGAAACTTCGATATTAATATTATATTAAGCTTTTGAGCCTTACTCTTCTCAATTTACAAGAATAAACAAAGAGGTTTCTTTCCTGCGCCTCGGTGCTTGAAGGCTGAGTTTTAGCAGCGGAGGTGCAGAGGACTGGTGGAGTTTTGCTTCTCTGGTTTAGCTGAGTTATCAGCTGACTGTTGACTGCATTTTTTGAGTAGTTACGGTAAAAGATGGCATTGGCAGAGAACAAAAGCTGTCCATTTTCGATACCAACTGAACTGCCACATGTTCATGATCAAAGAAAATTTATGTATATATACTTTGTTAGAACTTATGAATCATGCAATCTAGAAAGATCGGAACTTTGATCATGTTTGCTTGCTAGGTTTTATTTTATCATTAGCCCATTCCAGTTATCAAAAAATTGATCTATAGGAATCGGAAAGTGCGGGTGCATCATGTCTATCAAGAAGATAATCGTTGTGTAGATTGGTTAGTTAATTATAACTATAGCTTGCCTTTAAGAGTTCACTGGTTTCACAAGATTGTTGAGGGACTTTCTCCTTTACTGTTAGCAGACTCAGTTGAAGTTTATCTGCCTCTAGTAACTCATCTATAGTTTTTTTTCCTTGGACTTAGGCCCCATTAATTACCAAGAAAAAAAGGCTTTGAACAAGGAAAATACATATGATAAGCGAAACATACTTTGAATTGGACAATGTGACAAAAATTATAAGAATAAAATATTTTAATTATAATGGCACTCCTCAAAATTTGGAGTTTTGAGATATATAAATATTTTATATATTGGAATAAACAAATTATCTGGAAGAAAATTATATTTTAATTGGAAATTAAAAATAAAATATTAACTATAACTAAAAGTAAAATCAAGTGTGAACAATATATAAAATATCAAATATATTATAATTTGCATTTTATAATAAACTTATAAATATATATTATAATAATAATTTAATTTGCGTTAAATTTATATAGGTATTAAGAATAACTTAATACAATAATACAATTTAACATCTATTTTTTTATAGAACACTTAAAAATATTTAAATACAATAATAAAATTTATTTGATAAATATTAAACTTTGTCTTTAACAATATGACATTTATATTTCTATGTAATGTTATAAAATTAAAGTTTAAACACATTATAGAAAGTAATAATATTTAAGATAATTTGCTCAAAAATTAATTACAGTGATTAGGGGAATTTAATAGGTAACTTATAATTAAACATGCTTACTATTTTCATTTATTGAACTATACTTTGTATAAGCAATCAACATCATCATTGTGTTTGACCCACACAAACATAGATGGTGAGCAAAGCACAGAAGGCAACCACATTTGACTCCGTCCTTGAAAACCATGTTTCGATTGTTTCTTGGCCTAATCCGCCCCAAGTCCCAACTACTGCACGCCCCGAAGACTGCCCATCATCGCATTCCTCAGGAAAAAGTGTATATATGCCAGAAACAGCGAGTCTACGTTGTTAATTGTTGGATACGTGCATGAAAAACTGAAAGACAGGGTCTGTTCTGTTTGCTCTGCATCTTTTCTAGTTCAAATCTCAAAAGGTCATCACCTTTAACTCTAAATTCAACAAATTTTGCCTTTTCTAGACGGTGACTTGATGGGTTCGTTGTGATTCAATGTATGCTTGTGTTTTGGGTGTTCTTTGCACATATGGAGCTTTCCAGATTATGCCTTTGATGGGTAGGAGGTGACCTCTCTGTTTCCCCTACTTTTTTTGTTTTGTTTTAACGTTTGGATTTAATGAAGATTATTTTGGCTATTCTGTGATAAAAATGTAAATGGGAATTTGTTGGTTTTCCTTCTACCGTTTGATTGTTGATGTTTTTGTTATGTGCCATTGCTCTCCAATTTGTGTTTGCAATTTCCATTGCCTACTTGAGATGTGGAACTAATGCTTATTGTTTCAATTTATGAAGGTCTCTGTCCTTATACTTGCTCGTGATTCTCTATTGAAAGAAATTAGAGAGTCAACAAGGATTAGCCGAAGTAAAGAAAGAAGTAACAAGCTTCATGAAAAAAATAGGGTTGTAGAGTAGATATCCAGTCCATCAAACAAACAAAAGAATTAACAGGTATGCTTATCTTCTAATCTGTTCTTTGCTTCCGTTAAGTTACACTTTATATTTCCTTTTCGCATGGATGCTTCGTAGTTGTAGTGCTTTTTTCTTTTTGATGGTGTGCTACTCTGATAAATTCTTTTGCCATAGGCTCACATATAAATCCTCTTGCATCTTCCTCGCTCTATCTGGGTAGCAATGAGTATATAACTTAATTACAAAAAAGTGAAGGAATGTTCTTTTACTGTAGTGTAAGCTGCAACTGAAGTCGGATTTACGAGTGCAATTCAAATGTTGAGAGTCATCCTTCTTAGTGTCAACATTAATTGCTTTAAAGCCCTATGCTTTGTCATACTAATGTATTACAACGATTCTGTGCGTGCTCTATATGCAATTCACGGGTATGATGAAGTGGGAAAGGCTAGGCTTCATGTAACTAAATGGTATATTGGTATAAATACCAAATGGATTGTCTCAGTAAACAGGGAAGTCTGGGATTACTTGATTTTTAAAAGATAAGCAAATCTAATGTATAAAGAAACTAAATCACTAGCAACGATGATAACATGTTGAAATTGATGTTGCAGATGTATTAATATGCCATCCTCTCACTACATTATATGGTTATGTGATTGAAGACATGAAAAGAAGATTTCTTTTCTTCATGTCATGCTTCATTTGACAATTTTATTAAGACAAAGAGTATAATTTCTTCTGTAAATGTTCACTTGCTGTAAACTGAAGTGATGATGTGACAAATTTAGTCAAAGCTCATGGACATACGCCTTCTCTGTCTTCTTGTAGTTTACTTATCTTGCCTTTACATGACCTGTTAGACCATCTAGAATCTTGCATTTTGGTGAGTTACACTAGATATGCCTTGACTTTAGATACTGAGCACGTGTTAATTGGTTATTTTCTCTAAATCCATATAGGCCTTCTTTTGCAATGAAGTCCCCAAAAAATGATGAAACTGACCTGGAAGGTGGCAAGTTGGAAAAGTCTAGAGATAAAACTCCACGCAGTAGCACAACAACTAATGTACACAATCAGGCCTTGTTGTCTGGCCTTGCATATTGTATTTCCTCATGCAGTATGATCCTGGTGAACAAATTTGTGCTTTCTGGCTATAATTTCAATGCTGGGATATCTTTGATGCTCTATCAGGTAATTTTTGAAGTTATAAAACAGTAGGAACTCTGACAATGACTGTATTAGGATTGCTGAAATGCTATCTACTTTCAGAATTTTAAAGCTGATTGGAATATCTTTATTATCTATTTTTCTTCTTTTCTCTCTCTCTCTTTTTTTTTCCCCTTATCTCCTCAACAAATTTTGATATCTAATTAGCTGAAATAGCTCAACATATGTTTTGCTTTTGTGCAGAATATGATATCAGTGTTGGTTGTGTCAGTGTTGAGTTTACTGGGTGTTATCTCAACAGAACCTCTGACGTGGAGATTGATTATAGTATGGTTGCCTGTGAACGTTATATTTGTTGGGATGCTCGTTACAAGCATGTTTAGGTACGACAGTTTTCTTTATTATTCTTTTAGAACCTTTTTGATGCTCATTCCTTTCACATGTAATGTAAAGGAATAACTGAGGAATAGGTGCTTTCTATTGAGGAATAGCCAAAGTCTTTAAGGAGCCTCCTTGTGCTAGAAAAATTTTGTGATGTTCAGTGTATTTTGATTTGTATATATAGACTACGAACTGACAAGCTGGCCCATTTTATTGCTACTACAGAAGTTTCTTTTGAAACAATACTAGATATTCTTCTTGGATTGTGGAATGTTTCATACAGATTAGATGATCCTAATCATTTCACTAAATTTTCTTGTCATTTTTGTATTTTTTTATCTCTTTTCATACTGTTAAACTTTACTTTGTTCCTTTTGCAGTTTGAAGTACATCAATGTTGCTATGGTCACGGTACTGAAGAATGTAACAAATGTAATAACAGCAGTTGGTGAAATGTATCTTTTTCATAAGCACCATGACAATAAAGTATGGGCTGCATTGTTCTTAATGGTATGTTCAACTGTACGATTTGAGTTTGTGATCACAAATGATTGCATACATGGTTGGTTTGCAAGTTGCATTTTAGTGGCACTTTTTTGTGGATTCTTTACTTTCTTACTGAAGAAATGAGACGGGGTATGTCTACATGGAATGGTTACTGTTACCTTTCAAAGAAAAGCCAATTGAGCATTTCCTGAAGAAAAAAGTTGATGGGGAAAAGATTAAAGGAGTCTAATGTTTCATGAGAAAAGGAAACGAGCTGAGAGTTAATGAAAATTTTCTTTATTTACCTCTATGTTCTGGGCATGAGATAGTATTAAATGAGTACTCAGAATCTTGCAATGATACTTTTTGATTGTCACATTCTTGTGTTACTATGGATCTTGGGAAGAATTTGGCAAATGGAAATGCCTTATGGGAGACAAACTCAAGAAATGTGTCAACTTATAGATTAGTCTTCTCAGTTGACTTTTATTTCACCTTGGATTTACATAGACTAAATAAATATACAGTGTAGAAGGATGGAAATATGGTTCAGTGTTTTCAAAGGTATGTGCCTTCTTTGCTTTCAGTTTGCTTTGTTTTGGTCATAGAAAGATATCTAATATGGTTTAGAGAACACAAATCTACTTAGATGCCGGTGCTTTTGGACATGTCTGCAGCTACACCCCCATTGGTTGATGATTTTCTAAATCTTAATGATACTATGCACTGAGATAAATTCATAAACCACTTCGATTTCGTGATTTTGCCAGTTAACAAACATTGGCTTTGTTTTATGCAGATAATTTCAGCTATTTCTGGAGGGATTACTGATCTTTCCTTTCATACCATTGGATATGCATGGCAGATTTTAAATTGCTTTCTAACTGCATCTTATTCTGTAAGTTTGTCTAGAGGTTATACTTCTACTTTATACAAACTAGAGCCCTTCTATAGTAGATTCCTATGTTTGACTTCTACGTTTTTATGTGCTACCACATGATGTTTATGGACCATTGATCGGCATGTTTTTTCAAATGAAATCTTTTTAATCTGATGCTTATCAGCTTCTATTTTGTATATCTATTCTTTTTAAAGACTTGTAGCATATCTTTATTGGCTTATGTGCTCATTTATATCCCTTAGCCAACTGCAAGGGGCAAGCTTTTACTAGATATTTGAAACTTCAATATGGTTGGCCAAATCAAAATTTCTGTATCCCAATACGTTAATGACTTTGATTTTCTTAGTAATGATAGTTTTGTCGAAGTCAAGTTTGTAAAACATGGGTCTATCTTGTCTTAATTCCCCTATAGAGCCAAACTTTTGGATTCAAACACTTCAATTTAGTGTAGCTGCTAGTGCTACGTGCATGTTGATAAACTAAGCCCTCATAATTACTGTTTCAGTAGTAGATTGGGATTCGGAGAGCTTGTTCATATTTATCAAATAGGGTTGTTCAACTTGCTTTTCTATTTCAACTCTCTTGTAGCTGATAGATTGTATTTCTGTTATCTTGTTGCTACAGCTGACACTACGTAGGATAATGGATACAGCAAAACAAGTCACAAAATCTGGGAGCTTGCATGAATTTTCAATGGTCTTGCTGAATAATACTCTTTCGTTGCCTTTGGGCATAATACTTATTCTTGTTTTCCATGAGGTGGAATATCTCTCTACAACGTGAGTCCCCATTCCTGCAAATCTCTATCTTTGTTTCTGTCTGCATTTCTGGATGTTGAGTGTGTACTAAGCATGAAGAATGTGCCTGTTTGATACATATTATTCAGACCAATGATTATCTGAAACTACGGAAGGTCACAATGAAAGTAGCTGGTCCTCATGGGTATCTGTTTTGGGTTCATTAGGATTCAGAGTATACCTGAGTAATAAAACAGTTGATAGCCCTTGTCCCCTTGCCTAATCTCCCAAGTCTTCCTAATTCCAGTGTCTAGTGCCTTATAATCCTGAGATCCTCTGATACATCACATTCCTTTTCTACTCTCTGGATTACAGTAACAGAGAATACGGGTTCTAATGACTTGATGAACTGTACAGCTCACGTTTTGGTGCTTAACATTACAAATTTGTTTCAAGTTTGAAGCTTGGCTTTGCTGATACTGTTTATCTTATTGAATCTCATGGATCGTGAAACAAATTGACAGACCACTACTGAGGTTACCTGAGTTCTGGTTGGTGATCACACTGAGTGGATTTTTGGGCCTGGCAATAAGCTTTACTTCCATGTGGTTTCTTCATCAGACAGGGGCTACCACGTACAGGTATGACTGGAATTGCTTAAGGTGGAATGCAGAAGCATCTATTGCAAGCATTTTTCATGACAGATATACTTCCTATACAGCCTTGTAGGTTCACTGAATAAGATTCCCCTATCTATTGCTGGAATCTTTCTGTTCAAAGTACCGACCAGTCTGGAGAACTCAGCAAGCATCTTGTTTGGTTTGTTCCTTCACTTGCTAAAGAATGATTTGCATACACAAATATGGACACATTTACGTTATTCTAGTTTTTGTTCTGAGATCTTGAATATCCTTTTCTTTGACTAACAAAAATACATGCATTCTACAGGTCTTTTGGCTGGGGTATTTTTTGCTAAAGCCAAAATGCGTGAGAGATCTTAGTCCAGACAATCTGACTTGTAAAGAACACACTACACCTTTTGTAGACTTGTACACACAGGTATATGCACTTGTTATCCTTTTTGTGGCATTGATGTTGGCACGTGAGCTTTAGTGGCAGAAACTGTGAACAAGATATGTTGCAAATGCTTGAGAGTTCTGATCTGTAATTTAATGAGCAACTCAATTTCCCATGATATTGGATGTCCTAGTTTTTAGGGAGGCTAAAGCTGAAGTCTTGTACTTTGCATTCATAAGTTGTGCAAGTTTTGAGTTTCTGGAAACAATCACTTCAGTCTGGAATGCATTTGTTTGAAATGGCTGTGAAATGAGATATGCTTTGTTTTTATGATAATACCCCCGGTTTAGTCATTTCAGTCCTGTATTTTCTATTATTCAATGGGAATTTTATTGTAATTAGTATTCAAGAATCAGGAGGAAAAACATATGTGATACCACAGAGATGCATACGAGTTGTGTTTTCGGAGCAAAAGACGCCAGAACGAGACGCTCTTTCGCTTGGAGATGTTAATATACATAAACTTTCAGTTGGCAGTTTAAGGTTTGGTACCCAGTTGGAGCATATAGCTTTCACTAGATTTATGTGTATGTGCTGTGTTTTGAGGTGGGATTTCTGAGTCTGCTATGTCAATGAAATCAGGTTGACTATGCCCTTACTTCCTCCAAACAGTCTTAACAAAAGTTGAAACATTTCTTTGTATGGTTTATCAGTTTTCTCAAACATATAGGAATGGTGAACGACCTGAACTCGAGTGAATGGACAAAAGTTTTAATTGATTAGATTGCGGACTACCAAACTATTTAAGTTAGGTTTGAACCAAACAACTTGAGTTTGATTGGACTGAAATCTAAAATACTCAAATCAAATTCAAGTAATAAATAGTTCAGACTGATTCTACCTATTGTCAACCTTGTTAGCATATAAGAAAGTGACATTGAAGTGAACTTTGATAGTCAGAATAAGTTCACGCTTACCAAAGACTAGCTTTGGGAAGTATGGTAACAAATACATGAAATTGACATCAGACCAACCTTCCAATGTTCAAATTCAAGTATGTAATGATATTAAAATGAAGCTTATGTCTAACATTATCCTTTTTGAAAATTATGGGAACAAAAACATGAAATTGACATCAAACCAACCTGTCACTAGTTAGTTCAAGTATATGATGATATTAAATTGGAGATTATATCTAACATTTTCTTACTTTTAGGTATTAAATTTTAAAAATACATATAATTTATAAATTACGTATTTAAAATAATTTTATTTAATTTTTGACACTTAAATAAATCTCGATCTCATGATACTTAAAACATATTTGGATCTCATTTTAACCACATGAAGAAACAATTAAAAATAAGAATTTAAGCTTAATATAAACTAATTAATGAAATGATATTATCCATTGGAAATTGTGTTCATCAACTTTTTGACTACCACAAAAGTGAGTGAGTGTGATAGTCCAATATGGCGATTCACAAAGCTTCTTGGTATTTCACATTTAATTTCATACAATTCGCTTTTCTTGTCGGCAATCAATATTGAAGGAATGGCGCTTTCATGTGTCACATAATACTTTCAAAGTACTAAAGATTCTAATATCATACATATACTTTCCAATATCTTAGAAAATAATTATAATTAAGTAGGATAATAATGAATCGAATATTTTAGAAAAACTTCCTTAACTCGTATCTTTTATCGAGTTTGTTCGAGTTTTGGACATATTTAAAAACTTAAAACCTATTTATTAAATTAAATTTGAGTTTTTTTTAATTCTAATAAATTTAAATTAATTTATTTAAAATATAGAAACAAAATAATTCAAACTAATTATATATTTCAAGTCGAATATATTTATCGTTGAAACAAACTTAAACTTTGTTAACGCGTTTAATTTATTAATTTTAAGTTAATTTAATTCGATTTACTTTAATATAATCCGTAATCATGTCAAGAGTTAGGCACATCATCATCAAGTTTAGAAGTGTGCACCATTTTCTTCTAACTATAAAAGTTGAAATTAAAGGGAAAAGGAAAAATGAAAGCATCATTGATAATATCCTCAACCCTAGAAAAAATGGAAGCTTTTACATATCTTGGATGAAGAACATAGCAAGATGGCCCGAATCCATCTAACTTAACATCGATTTGGTCAAATCTGAAAACGACATCATTTTAACTTAAAGTTTAATCAGATTTTAAATAATTTAACTGTTTAGATTAATCTCAAAGTTAAACAACTTAAACTCACAGATAGTTTTATTGTTCTCCTTTCATTATCTCAAGCTTATTGGCTTTAAGAATTATGACTAATCCTTAGGAAAAGACAATGTTAGTATTACCAAATTAGCTAATAATTCGAGTAGTTTTTCTTTTCTGTACTATTTTCAACGCTCTTTATTTAATCCATACCTTAATATATACTTGATTAATTAATTAATTAATTACGGCATTGCACATTTTTTCTGAAACATGAATTCGAAGATACAAATAACAATCATGAAATATTAAAAAACTAAATATTCAGATCTTTCCCATGGTACAAAGGATGTGGTAAAACCTATAGAAATATTAAAAATTATAATTTACATCTCTGTACTATTATTTAGTTATCATATAATTCATATATTACGTGATGTTTAATTAGTTTTTTTATCTATTCATAATTTTAAAATAATTTCGTATTAAATAAAAATTGATATAAAGCAATACCATAAGTAATAATTTTTAAAACATAATAATTAAAATAAAAAAAATTAAGCTATAAAAGGTTATAATGGATCTAAAACAAAAATATATATAGTGATTAAACATTTATTCTTAATTTTCGCTCAAGTTAATTAAAAAGCTGAACAAAATCATAGTCACTCGCTCAATTTTTGAACAAATTTAATTATTTTCTATTCGAATTTTATTAGATTGAGAATTATAATGATGTTTGGTGCTGATAATTATTATTAATAGAAGAAATTATTGAGTTTTAGTTAGAATTTCTTATGAATATTCAGTCATTTCACTATCATATTCATGACTTAGAAGAGGGTGGCAAATGAAAATGGCATTCTAAATTAATCTGGAATTTCTGCCAAGTCAGTCCCAAGATGATTAGTTACCTTTAATACATACATGTAGGATAATCCTTTTTATGTACAATCATATAATTACATGATCATCTAATTGTCTAAAACTCATGGATAAGTGTGAAAGAGATATGGAAATAAAGAGATATATCCATATGAAACTGGAAAATTTTCACAAGAAATTTCAATTATCATGAATCATGTGAAGAACCTATTAATCTCTTTAATTATATATTAACTCAAGAGGTTCAAGAATAAGTAGTAAGTGATTTGATGGATATAATTTGTTATCTTAAAATTAATAATATGGTCTTAAATTGTGGTTTATAAATTCATATCATTGCTGTGATTTATTATAATTATATGGGTTAATTATAAAAAAATCTTAAATTTTATTCAAATTTAAAATGTTAGTTAAAACTTTACAAGGTAGTGTTGAAATACATCAATTGTCAAATAAGCTAACATTAAATTTTTTGTTCATGTGAATGATAGGCGATCACGCCAAATTAATATTTTTGTTACGAAATTGTCACATATTATATTTGTGCTACGAGTAAATTTTGTTATTTAATAAATTAAAATATCAAAAAACTCTAAAATAATTACACACTTACTTGTAGGTTTTATTTCATAATTATTTTAGGTTGTTGGGTATTATTACATAATAAAACTTATACATGGAACAAATAGATAGCCATGTAGTAAAAATATTAATTTAATATCAATTAATACGTCATCCACATTGATAAAAAATTTAACGTCAGATTATTTTCACAAAAGATTGAAAATTATAACAACTTATTGTAAATTTTTTAAAGTTCGAACTAATACAAATTACACGCATGTTATATATAATTGTTAATAACATTGTGATGTAACATATATTATTATAATTTAACACCTTGATCAATAATATATATATATAGTTTAAGAATACATTTCTTGATCAATATGTCATATATGATATCTGGTAGACAAGAGAAAAGTGACTTCCCATCCACAAACCCTAGAACCAGATCAATTCCTTTCCAATTACTCACTATTCTTTCCTTTCTTCTCATGAGTTCTCAGCTGATCTAGATTACCCTTCTCGTATATGGTGGCTCTCTTTGTTTTTCTGAATCTAAACTCCATCTTTCTCTCCATATATACAGGAATTTATGGAGACTAATATAGGTAGTCGCTCTAGTAGTGATGGTGGGAAGATTGGTAGTCTTAGCAGAGGTCACTGGCGGCCATCTGAAGACGAGAAACTTCGGCAACTTGTTGATCAATACGGTCCACAAAACTGGAACTTCATCGCCGAGCATCTTCCAGGAAGATCAGGTACTTAATTGTAAGCTAAAGATGTTGATAGTCTTCATTTTTTTGTATCTCTCACTATAGCTTGCTTGATACTTGCTTATGTTCTAAGAAATGGGCTTTTCTCTAAATTTCTCTATCTTTTTGGTTTCACGTTAATTTTGCAGGGAAAAGTTGCAGATTGAGATGGTACAACCAACTTGATCCCAACATCAACAAGAGGGAATTCACAGAAGAAGAAGAAAAAAGGTTATGGAATGCTCATAAGCTGCAAGGAAACAGATGGGCTTCCATATCCAGACTCTTCCCTGGTAGGACAGACAACTCTGTGAAGAATCATTACCATGTTATGGTGGCTAGAATGAAGCGTCAAGGCATGGCTGCTTCATCTTTTTCTGCTAAGAGAAGTTCACGACATCTTCGGTCCGATGAGCCAAACCAAAACGCCGATTCAGGAAGCAAGTTAGGAGGAGGAGTTGGGTCTGATATCTCTAGGGTAGGGTTACGAAATAGTAAGATATTGATCTCTTCATGTCACTCACCTTCCTGGACTCATAGTGCCTCCATTGTTACTAACGAGTCATTAGGTTTTGATTCAAAGAGATGTCTGCAAATGAACGAACCTTATGATCATGACAACACCAATTCTTCCTTCCTTCGTTTCCATTTCAGACCCCATCTGCTCAGTTCTGAGAACCCTTTTGCATCGATCGCTGGTTATGACGATTGCTATGGAAGAAAGGAGATATCTCCAGTGTCTTCGGAGCAAGAACAAGGGGATGATCATAACAAAATCACACAACAGGAAGTTCCATTCATAGATTTTCTGGGAGTGGGAATTAGTTGATAGTGCAGAATATCTCTCATGAATATGATCTTCTTTGTTCACTTTCAGAATCCTGTTCGTTATACAAATAAATTAGCTAGCTAGCTATCTAGGAGGACAAAGCTAGTTCCAATTTCTTTGTGATTTCAGAACATTTTTGCATCTTCAGAATTTCATTAAATGTCTTGTCTTGTCTTTAAATTCAGAAGTTCTAGTTTGTTTTACGTATATACTGCGCCTCCTCATGCATGGATATATAGTACATTTATATCATCCTATGATCTCTAAGCTAGGCTAGCTAGGAAGAACTGTTGGCTGATTTTATGCTTTACCTAGAGAAAGGTACGTACCTTAAACTTGAACCATCCTTGATGATCCATAACCATCGAAGATATTGTGAACATACTACAATGGCTAGTTAATTCAATGTAAGATTTTAAATTAACTTGAATTGTTATTATAATTTGTGTTCTTATCTTTTGGTAATTATATTCGTATTATTATTAATTATTATAAATTGTTTATGATCATGATATAATTTGAAGAGTATGGATCCTCTGTCCAGTTTTACCCTGTCCTATTCTGTCCATTTGAATCTTAACCATTCATTTATGCGGGACCCTCATAAATAGACACAGGGACCACATAAATAGATGACTGAGATTCAATTGACAGAATAGGACAAAATAATATTGAACAGAGGATCCTTGCTCTAATTTAAAACCTTGGTTCAAAGTCTAGAGTCTATGAATGTATGGTGATAGAGATACATCCTTTTTGTTGGTTAGTTGAAATTAGTTGATATGTTTTGATCGGAATATGGTGCACATGAATATAGGGCCGGGAGCATGTAATGTGATGAAGAGAGCATACAATAGCTCTTGTGAAGAAAATATAGACATGGTTCCATTATGTATGATTATGGTTATTTTGGTTGGAGATATCAACTTAAATCTTATAAATTGAGACTAATTAATTACAATTTATGCTTCAGAATTAGTATTTAGCCTAAATTTAAGATAGTTTGTCCTAAAATTAAAAGTAATTGATTTTTAATTAAATTTATATTTAATGTTTAAAAAATTAAAATTTTAAATTACAGAAATTCAATAACTTGAATATAATTTAACTTCGAATTAAATACAAAATTATTTACAAAATAAAAATTGAATCTTCATTATTAATACTATTTTCATTATTTTTTCAAATATTAACTATTATCTATATATGACAATATATATAAGTATGAAAAGTTATTATATAAGCATGAAAATATATTATTTAACTAAACATGGTTAGCTAATTAATTGTTTTGCCTCCTAAGAATAAAAGTTAAAAGTCCAATTTATGAATTTTGTTTTCTCCTTCATAAATGTTTAAAATTCACTGTTTTTTTCAATTGATTCATATTTTTCCTTTTTCTTTTTTGCAATCCACACCTTAAAAACTATTTAATAAATACTTCTAGATTAATTATTTATGTTATTGTAAGGCAATTTTATTAATTTTAAGAATAAATTCAAAACAATAATAAGTTATAACTAAACTAAAATAATTACAAAAATTTTAACTCTAACACAATATTTAATTTAAGCATCTCCCTTATTTACTATCAACTAATTACTAATTACATGTTAATAATGCACTTAATGACCAAACTTGTATAATTATAAAATTTTTAGATTTTAACCAAAAAATAATTTAAGAACAGAAAACTTTAATTAATTAATTAAACTTTGGGAAAACGGTGATGGCTAAATCGACGCCGTTTGGGCTTGAATCGAATGGAATGTGTAAGCGTAACTCTTTAGCTTATATAAAAAAAATCTCCTAATATAGCTCCCTCTCTCGTTGTCACCTGTTTTTGGTCGTTACCGCCGCCGCCAACTTCGCCGTTTCCGTCGCCTTGCTCCGTCTCTTGAGTACGGGCTCAATCTTGCCCAAGTTTCTGATATACTTCTGTTAAGCTTTTGTTGAATTGCCTTTGATGTTGAGATGGAGATACATGTGTGTCTGTGCCAAAAGCTAAGAAATTTAATTTAAAGAATGCATTTTGATTCATAAGATGTACTCGAAATGACGCGTTTAGTTTGTGGGCACCTTCTAATTCGAGTCTCGAGCGTGTTAAGCTTTTCTTTTAGTTCTTTTTGCTCTTTGATTATGGCTGTGAAGTTCAGCTTTTGATATTTGCTTTGCTTTCGATTGTTTCTGCTCTTTTAGTGTTCACTAAAACAGGTGAGAAGCTTGCAGCTGATGTTTAGTTTAAGTTTATGACACTCTGCATTCTGCTTCTTTCTTTCGGAGGACTTCTGTTCTGTTTTGTGGTTATAATCCTTATGTGAAGAATTTGCTGCAGGTACAACATGCCTGCAAATTTGAGATGATTTTGATGGGATGCCAAGTAGCTGTGATACAGTGAGGATGGACATAATTGAATCTTTAGGTGATGTCCCTGTGCAAGATCCTCCACTGGAGGAGTTCTCTTCTGCTGATTTAACTTGGACCAAGTTTGGCACAGCTGAATACCATGACGATATAGCAATCATTTCGTATGAACGAGTTGACACATTTATCATTGGGGAGTGCTCTAATGTGGAATGCCCAACTAGGTTTCATATTGAAAGGGGAAGAAAAAGATCATTTGGCAGCTTGAAGGAGTACAAGGATGATGACTATTTGGAGTACAAGCTGTAAGGCTCTAAATATACGACAGTTTTTTTCTCAATGGTAGTCGACGCTTTTTTGCATGCTTGTACTTGTATGATTATCATCATCATTTCTTATATAAATCTCATGTTTAAAGTGGAGAGTGGTCACTAGAGATGCAATAAATGATATAAAGAAAAAGAAGAAGATGATAAAGAACATAGTTTATATTAGTATGCCTTGTCATCAATTCTATAGTCTTGATTAAGCACAATTTTATAAATGCATCCTAACATTTAATGTTATTTCTGTCTGTACCCATTCTTCAAATAAATTTATTTTTTCCCAACTGTTAAATCAGTTGTTTAATTTATCATTTGATCTTTTTAGATGGATATTTATCTTATCTTTACTACAGTTATCGATCGTTTACCAGAGTTTTGTGCTTAAACTAAGATTCTCTAATCACTTTGTTAAGGTATTGGTGTTCATTTGGTCCTGAAAACTACGGGGAAGGTGGAGAAATATTACCCAGTCGAAGATATCGACTTAACACCCGAAATCGTGCTGCTAGGCCTCAATCCATGCGTGGATGTACCTGCCATTTTGTAGTGAAGCGTCTATATGCTCGTCCTTCCCTTGCTCTTCTTATATATAATGACAGGCGTCATGTAAACAAGTCTGGTTTTGTCTGCCATGGCCCCCTTGACCGAGATGCCATTGGCCCCGGGGCCAAGAAAATTCCATACATCTGCAATGAAATTCAACAGCAAACAATGTCTATGATCTATCTTGGAATTCCTGAGGAGAATGTGCTAGAAAAACACATTGAGGGGATCCAAAGATATTGTGGTTCTGATGCCAAAGTTAATAGCCTTGCTTCACAATATGTTCAAAAACTTGGGATGATTATAAAACGATCCACCCATGAGTTGGATTTGGATGATCAAGCAAGCATCAGGATGTGGGTTGAGCGCAACAAGAAATCCATTTTCTTTTATCAGGATTCTTCAGAAGAGGACCCTTTTATTCTAGGCATTCAAACAGAGTGGCAGTTGCAGCAAATGATTCGTTTTGGGCATCACAGTCTCATGGCAGCTGATTCAACATTTGGCATTAAGAGATTGAAGGTACATGTTTGCTAATTCCCACTTATAAATGCCTTTTAAAATCATATTTAATAGAACCTGACATCATTATCTTTTGTGATTGCAGTACCCATTGTCCACACTTCTTGTATTTGATTCAAGGCATCATGCTCTCCCTGTTGCTTGGGTCATAACACGCAGCTTTGCAAAGCCAGACATCACTAAGTGGATGAAGTCTCTACTTGATCGGGCTTCAAGTGTGGAGCCTGGATGGAGAATCAGCGGTTTCCTTGTCGACGATGCTGCAGCAGAGATTGATCCTATAAGGCATACATAGACATGCTTGGAATTTAGTTTTGAGTTAAAGATGTGTAACTATGGAGTGTGTTCTGTGTGTTCTTACATCTGACTTTTACCTGCTCTACAGGGATACATTTGGTTGCCCTGTGTTGTTTTCCCTTTGGCGAATTCGTAGATCATGGCTGAAAAATATTGTGAAAAGATGTGATAATCTTGAAGTTGAGCGGGAAGTTTTCAAGTGTCTGGGAGATATAGTGTACAGCATATGGCGTGGAGTTGATACCTCAGCTGCATTGCAAGAATTAACTCGTGATTTTGTTGATCAAACTTCATTTATGGAATATTTTAGAGCCACTTGGATGCCCAAGCTTGGTTAGTCCTCTTTTCTCTTGGGTTGTAATAGTAGACATCCATACTTGCATCTTGTCAAGTCACGAAGTATTTCATTTCTAATAGTTTGTGTATATGTTACTTCTTTAACAGAAATGTGGCTTTCAACAATCGGTAGTCTTCCACTTGCAAGCCAAGAAGCATCAGGTGCTATAGAAGCCTATCATGTAAAGCTGAAGGCAAAGCTATTTGATGATTCACATCTTGGTGCCCTCCAGAGAGTCGATTGGTTAGTGCATAAACTAACAACTGAATTGCATTCAAGTTACTGGCTTGATCGGTATGCAGACGAAAGTGATTCTTTTCAAAATGTTAAGGAGGAATATATAGCTTCTACATCTTGGCACCGTGCAGTGCAAATTCCAGATTTAGCTGTCACCTTTGATGATAAGGATCACATCTTTGCTAAAGTCCAGAGTCAAAAAGACAGCAATTTGACACATATGGTATGGAATCCCGGTTCGGAATTTGCTTTCTGTGATTGCTCATGGTCATTGCAAGGTAACATTTGCAAGCATGTCATTAAAGTTAATATGCTCTGTGACCAGCGGCAACATTCTCAGCCTTCCATGTCGTTCCAGTCGTATAAAGCGATATTAACAGATCTATGGAGAAAACCAATGGATGATTCGATGTCTTTAGATTTGTCGATGGCTTGGACTCATCAGATACTTGATCAGATTAAACAAATTGTTGAACTGAATAGCTCAACAGATATAGGGACAGTGGTGAATAATACGATGGCACTGAAATGGATGTGTAAGAAAGGCAGAACATCAGTTGGCATACCGTCATCAATTCAGGCTCTTCCATGTACTTCCAGGAGTGGTTCAAAGAACACTGTTGCAGGCAAAAGTAGGAAGCGTAAAAGGTTGTCAAGATTGACATGGTAGCTTGAACTGTTTCAGGTTTAGGATTTCTTCAGTGATTTAGAGTCCCTGAACCTTTGAAGTTGTTCATCATCCAACTTCCACCAATGCTAAGTCTCCTGAATCCTGATCTTAGTTCTTTTGACCAAAGATGAATATAGGCTTCACCAAAATGGGTGCCCTTTTTAGTCAAGGTCATATCTAACTCTGAAAATTGCTGGGAGGGATGCTGTGAAAATTGGATTCAGAGCTGAATAATATTTTCATTCGCATTCAGGTGGCCCTCCTGAATCTGCTTCAAACTAAAAGGCATTTTTTTCAGTATATTGTTTCATTATTTTCATTATATAGTTGTTGTACTGTATGTACATAAGCCTATGCTCCTCATTTATCAAAATTTCAATTTTTCTCCAAGGACTTGGATTGTGTAATGTTCAAACAAAGTAGCTTGTTTCTTCACCTTCTTGTATGAATATTTTCTTATTAAATGGTCATCACCTCCTTGACAACTTGGAAAAATATTCATATCGGTGACAAGATTGAGTCTTGTATTATAAATTTAGTCACACTATCTGATGAGTAAATTATTAATATTGTGGTTAATTTAATATATGCAAAAGAAATAGTAATTACAAGATATCAAAAAAACAATAATAATACCAAACCTCTAAATGTATACCATGTACACACTTTGATTTCAAAGTGGGTCCAAAACCCCAACACACAACACGTCAGAACTGCTCAAAACAAGCAAGAACCAACATAATTTGCCAATAGGAGTGAAGCAATCTTACCTTATCCACACTCCAACCACAAGTCCTTATCCAACACAATCAATCCATCTTCCACATCATCTCCTTCGCTATACTCACTGACCACGCTCTCGTTAGTCTTTACCATTAGTCCCAGGTTTACTGAGGAAAGAGAAAGCAGGAAAATTAAACAATTGCTTGGATCAATGGCAACTATGAACTCCAGTGTTTTGGCTTGCAACTATGCCATCTCAGGGACTGGATCATCAGAGCTCAATGCAAAGATTGTTTCAATACCTTCAGTGGCATCTCCGGTTGTGTCTGGTCCTAAGTTGCCAGTGATCAGAGCCCAGGTGAGTAAAGAATCCAAGGGAAATGAAGGAAGGAGAGCAGCTATGCTTTATCTTGCAGTCACCCTTTTCACTTCAGCTTCTGCTAATGCTGGGGTCATTGAAGATTACCTTGAAAAAAGCAAAGCCAACAAGGTAATCAATCTGTACACTTCATGTTTCTTCATTTCCTTGATTCTTTTAAGTCGAATGTGGATTGCTGGTTTGGTAGGAATTGAATGACAAGAAGAGATTGGCCACAAGTGGTGCAAACTTTGCCAGAGCATATACAGTTGAATTTGGATCCTGCAAGTTCCCTGAGAACTTTACTGGTTGCCAAGATCTTGCCAAGCAAAAGGTTCAAACTTTATTACACAATACAGGTTTTAGTCAAGTTGATTTTGTTGGTTTTTGTTGAAAAACTTCATGGATTTTGCTTTGATTGTTACAGAAAGTTCCATTCTTATCTGACGATTTGGCTTTGGAATGCGAAGGGAAGGACAAATACAAGTGCGGTTCCAATGTTTTCTGGAAATGGTGAAATGGGCAACTTTTATCTCTTCCAGTGTCTATCAAAACCTGTATCTATGTTCCAATGGAATTGGCTTCTGATTATATCTAATTTCTTGGTGTATCAATCCTCTCCATCTATCTCTTGATTCTTCTGATGCTCGAATTACTTTGTGTCATTGAGTAATAACATGTGAAACAAAGTAAGAAACCTGCTGCAGATAGAGAACCAGTTTCGTGAAAAGTAATAACATTATCAGGATATTGCCAAAAGTTATTTCACCCAACAGAGAAATGAACATTTATAGTTAACAAGCTAATGGGATTGCAGATTTTTATCAATAGATCATTAATTTCTTGATGCTATGCCCTCCTATGAATCGGTTTCACCATCTGGAGGAATGTGTTCCGAGTTGATTCTAAAGTATAAATGTTGAAGTTAGCCTCCCAGAAAGCCTTCTAATCCAAGAAGTTGCATGCTATTATGTACACTCGATCGATGATTTATCTAGTACGCACCCAACGAATAGCGATTTATCCAATGTGCACTTCACCAATATCAACAAAAAGAAATGACCATGTAGCATTCCTGGCCATGCAAGAGTTCTGACAATAAAGTCTTCAATTCTGGTGCGACTAGGATGAACAGAATATGCGGTGAATTGCATATAAAATGAAGAACTCAAACATAACAATTCCAGATGGTAATCTGACTTTTCTTTCTCCAATCTCCTTCTTTACATTCAAAGATCATTGAAACTCCAAAGCCAACATATCAGGGTAAGGAAATTCTCCGAGCAGAAGGTCGATGCCCTGAAGGCAAGTGAAAGCTCCACAAGGCAGTCAATATCTGTCAAAGATATCAGTCTTGAAACTGCAAAGAATGGCCTTCTTGGTGCAGAAATATATAATGCAACTCTCAATTCTGATCAGGTCCTTCTACATTAAATTGGCTTCAGTTTGACCTGTGAAACTGGAAGCAACTGGAGTGATCCTTTGAAGATGCTGCAAATTCCAAATCCCTGTGACCAAATTCCTCAACAGGATGAAGATACATTGTTCTTTAATTCCGGACATGGCATTGGAGATACATTTTCTGCAAATCCGGAGACGAATTCACAATGCCATGCTGCAGATGACTGCAGGCCCAGTAGGCTAATGTTCTTCATGCATATATCAGCAAATGGCGATTCCTCTATTCCCTGGATTGATGGGGCTTTTGATGAATTCAGACTAACCACATTACTAAAGAAAATACCCTTCACGTTTGGAACTGCATTTGGATCCCAATATTCATCGGGGTGATCGTTAGCGCCTCTGCTGAACCTCAAAGGAATCTTGACTCTCTCCATTCTTATGTTTGTTATTGTGATATTTACTATATATCCTCCTCTTCCTTTATCAGTTTTTATTCTAACTCCAGCAGCTGAATCCCAAACATGCATATCTTCAACAGTTACATTAAATACTCCTCCAGACATCTCGCTACCGATTCCAACTCCCGAACAAGTCGGGGTGGTGCCTGAAACTCTTCTCACTATGATGTTAGAGCTTGGACGAGCCATTTTAATACCATATTGGTCCCAACCACTCTTCACTGCCACAAGATCATCCCCACTTTCAATGTAACAGTCTTCGATACATACATTGGTGCTTGAATCTGCATATAAACATTAATCTAACTTGTAATTCTTGCTTCATTGAACTTTAGTATTGAAAGAACAAGAGAAGCAGATGGAAAGATTAAACAGGTACCTGGATCTATACCATCAGTGTTTGGAGCATTCAACGGAGCCAAGATTGTCATGTCTTTAACAACAACATTACTGGAACAAAGCACAGAGTTCATTGGCATAAAATAATGTGATTTGAGAATGTTAAAACAAGACACAGTTTCGTGAAACCATTTCTGAGAAACAATGTTCATAAGTTGATTCAACTTGGAATGATGCAAGGACCTGACTTATTTTAAAGAGACATCTTAAACTTTCCAACCAGAAAATTGATTTACTGCAAAAGCTTTTGGAAAGGATAAAGATGGAGGAGAAACCTGCAGTAAACAGGATGTATAGTCCAGAAAGGAGAATTGCGGAAGGTGAGGTTTGAGATAAAAATGTTCCGGGAGTTCATCAGTTCTACGAGATGGCCTCTCGTGTGGTCCAATGTTCTGTTCCACCATAACTCCCACCACATCCTCCCTTGACCATCGATTGTTCCATTTTTTCCTGCAAAAAGAATAGAATCTGATCAATGTTCTTGAATTATTAATAGCATGAATTTTAAATTGTGATCCACAATTGCAGTTCCAGTTCGGACATAGGAAGAACATTTATATATTAATTTCATACCAACCATCAGAACAATAGAAACATGATATGAATTAGGAGGCTTATAATGAAACTCTCCGTAGGTCAACTATAGTAAAATATATGAAGGCTACAACCAATGACATGTGGTTTCTGCTTGAAAAATTAAAAATGGAGATGCCTCTTTCCTACTTCCATATACAGAAGCTATCTTAATATAAAGGAATCGTACAAAAGGAAGCTAGCTCCCAGACCCCGCATCTCACCAAGATTGCTACTGAGACGTTTTTGTTTTTGTTGTTTATATAAAGGAGGCTAGCTAAAAGAGGAATGAATATATACCAGTACAAATGTAAGAGGAATGAATATATGTGCCAGCATAAAATTTGAAAGAAACACCCTCCAATGTCCATTAACAAAGTCATTAGTGTGATCCGATTCTTTTTATCTCAATTCTTATACTTTGAAAACTATCATTTATCTCCTTATATTGTCCAGTTACCATACAAATCGAGTTTTTTTGTCTATTCACAACTCCAAAATGTAGTATTGAAACTTAATAATTTTAATCTATGTGACGAATTCTTCCCATAAACTTTTAGCAAATAATCAGAAACTTGTGGACATAGTTGGCATGACTCTTAGAATCAAGATGAGAGGCCAAAAATACCTGTGATGACAACATCAGTTAGACCATTTCCATGGATAAGGCTGATATGCCTTGCCCCTAATCTCTCCCTCCCTCTTCCATAAGAAAGCAATGGCTCCACTAGAGGCCACTCCTTAGGGTCCTGCCATTCAACCACATTAGACTGAAGAATTCACTCACAAGAGGCCAGCAAATTTAACAAAAGTTGGTAAGTCTTTTGTGGTTTATGTTACCGGACAAAACTGTAAATTCTCAAATACATCACAACCTTCATTTTGTGACACTAAATATTACAATCCTATGAAAAATATATGGATGTGTATCCCTATTAAGAGACTCTCAAACTTTTCCATTTCCTTTCCTTTCCCAACAAAGACCAACCTCATTGCTCTTTATGGCTTGGTGGAAGGACCTTTACTGGATAAAGTTCTAAACTTTTACTATCAGATTATGAGCCACAAGAACCAAAAATGGCGTCTTTAAACACATTCATGTCTAGAGAAGAAGAGACAATTATAGGAAAAAGGAATCAAATCCGATACTGACCTGAGAACCTAAAATAAATGCACCTTCCTCAAGGAATAATGTGAAATTACTGGTTAAATTAAAACTCCCGGTGAGCCACCGGCCTTTGGGCACATTCAGCTGCGACCCACCCCCGCCACCGAACTGTTGCATGTGTCGGACCGCTCTCCGAAACACCTCCGTATTCGACGTCGTGCCGTCACCGACCCCACCAAAATCCTCTACCGACATGACAACTTTTCTCTCAGGCAACCCTCCGTAGAACCTGACGCAGCTTTTTCTAACTTCACCACCCGAAACATCGGCCTCCGGAGACCTGCCCCATAACAACCGTGTCGGGTCAAACGTTGTGGTCGTGAGTTGAAGCGACAAGAGCGCTACAAGGGTGATCAAGACAAGAAGCGGAGACCAAGACAACCTCGTCACAGAACCACCCAAGTTCTGTTTCTCGCAATCCATGCATGACAGACAGTTCGATCAAAACAAAGAAACAAACTCCTAAAGATGCAATCTTTATGAAACGCGATCAAAAGAACCAACTTCGAAAGATGCCTGAAGGGTATCGAAGATTATTCATTTCTTAGGTCAACGGATTAGGGTGTGAACGGAGAAGGTTCGCGTCATGTCCCAGAAACAAAAAAGGGTCGAGAATCGCAAGAAAGAGAACAAGAATCCGTTTTGCTAGGTGTGATTGTCGGGATAATAAGCGTCAATTTCCAATGAGACAAGGACACGTTAACGGTATCAGATTTTCCATTGGAGGAGAAAGTTGAACAAGAAACGTTACCACTTGCAGAGGATTGGAGTTAAAGAAGATGAATATTGAAAACTGCAAGAAGAAGACGACTTTCTTACTAAAGAAGAAAGAACAAAAACAAAATGGAGACTTTCTCTTGATCACGAAAGGTGGTGAAAGAAGGCGCCATTCACGGGTGCATGTTCTTTTCTGTTTTTTTTTTTTTTTAATATTACACAAATTTTTAAATTATTTGGTAAATAATATTATCTAAATATTTTAATTAAATGAATTAAAATTAAGTTAATTAATTATAATATTATTTTAATATAATTTTATTATATTTAATTAGGAGAGAGGATTCACATTGAATGGTGGCAATACAAAGTTGACGCTTGACACGTGGAATTTTTAGTTCTTCTTGATGTGTGCTATGGAAGAATATAAATGATGCTTAACGGGCAAGGGGGACAAACACTTACGGAGTTCATAATTGAAAATAATCATAAGTGATCTAAATCTACTTACTTACTTAAAACTCAATTCCTACCCTTCCATTTCCCTCCAAAAAATTTCAATGCTTTATAAAGCATTTAATGCTACTTACTGAATGTCAAAGCTTCTCACAACAGTATTTAATGCTTTTAGAATAATGGTTTACGTAGAGCATTCCTACCCCTTCATTTCTCGAGTCTGGATAAATTTCTTATTATTATAAAGTTTATTTATTTATTATTATTGTTATTATTAGTATTCGTGGGTATATTAATTCATTTTATTTTTATTATTATAATTACTGTTAAATATTATTATTAAATTTCTTCTGTTTATTATTAAATTTATTGTAGA
>JAOSBL010000210.1:29947523-29959234 GCA_027568915.1 Erythroxylum roraimae
CGCAGCAATAACCCCTCCAGGCTTTTTAAGCATGCGATTAACAAGAGAGTAGAAGCTTTCAAGATCAAAGTGATGCATAGCTGTAGCTACCGTAATCAGATCAACGGAGTTTTCAGGAGCAATCAACTTAAGAAACTCTTCATTTGAAGTTGATAGTGGAGTATGCACGTAAGTAACATGTGGGTGCTTCAATGAATGCTTCAACTGATCTTCACTTATATCACTTGCAATCACATGCTTGTAATACTTGGCCACCTTCAAGATAAAGAAAAACCTAATTATATATTGGAAACAGAGAAAGTAAAGCGAGATAAAGCAAAAAGCGAAGAAGAACTCACACCAACGGCGGCTTGGCCATTGCCGGTGCCGACGTCCCAAGCCAAAGAGTGGTCAGAAGTGAGATCGGCAAGCATAGAAAACCAGTCGGTTGGATAAATTGGTCTCGCGTCCACATACGTCTCTGCCTCGTACTTGGCGGGCTCCATTGTTGAATGCTTTTTCTGCTGACTCTTGATCTTTGATGGCTATGGAGGTATTTATAAGTACTCAATCTCACGATTATTACCAATAATTTCATAATATCCTATGAGACCTATAGAAATTATTTAAAAAATAAACAAAATTGTAAGCACAGGAATGAGATGGACGATCAGGTTCTACCAAAGCTTCAAAAAGACCTGACCTTTTTCAGGTTGTTCATGCTTCTAACAGAAAAAATCACAAGTTCCTACAAAATGAGAATTTTGAAAAATGCATAAAGAAAAAACACATTTATTAGAGATGGACTTAGGGTTACATTTTTTGGCCCGGTCGGTCAATCGAGTTTTGAATCCGACCTAAGAAGGACTAATTCAATCCAATTTATGCTCGTTAATAGATTGGGTTAGGTTTGACTTGTCTAGGCTTAAGCTTAATATGAATTTTAATTTTAAAGATTGAGTTTGAACTAAGCTTGAGTTTGAGTTCAAACTCAATCGAGCTTGGATATATTGAATCTCGATAAAGTTTGATTAATTTTATTTTTTAAAAATTAATCTAAAATAATATCATTTTGTATGAAATTTTAGACTCGGGTTAAGCTGAGTCAAATTGCCCGAGTCTATACTCAATCCAAAGCTAAAACTTTTAAAAAAAATGCTCAAGCTTAATTTGAGGTTCGGTCAATTTAAGTCAAATTTGTTAACTTTGGATCGGGCTAGGTCGAATTTGTTATCCCTAATCAAGTTTTAAAGATTCAAATTCGTCGTAATTAAGCTAGTAAAATTAAGTTGTTTTTATTATAATAGTGTAAAATGATATTATTTTTATTTTATATTTAAATCGAAATAATATAATTCAGTATAAATTCCAGACAAATGAAATGCAAAACGTTTGTCAAAAATCTATAAAAAATAAATTAAACCTCAATGGATCGGCCTAAAGGCAACCTAACCAATTGACATTTTGCCAAATTCTACTAATCAACTTGATTGAATTTAATTACAGTGTTACAAAGTCAAATGAGGAGTTCCTGTAAGATAATGTTAAAGATAACTATGATTAGGAACGGCAAAAGACTTGGATTCTGATGACTCGATTGGAGTTTAGGTGTGAGGGATTAACTAGAGGTTTGGCCCGAAATTTGGCGCCCTAGAATCGTGACATCTAGCAATACCTTGTGTTCAAGAGATTGATACATTAGCTGTTATTTTAATTTCTAGTGAAAGAAAGCAACAAAAGTTTTAGGGTACGGTTAATTCACATAAGATGACGATAATAGAAATAAGAATGAATATGATAAAGAATGTAACGAATATAATTATTATAATTATGATGGTTGGTTAAGACAAAGGAATAATTATCGTTACCATTAATAGTACTTAATTTGTTAAAAATTTAGAGAAATATATCATAATTTTAATATATTATAATTAATTATATTTGATATTGATATATTATATTTAATTAATTATATTATTTTACAAAAAATAAATTTTGTTTTACATCAAATTTTAATATATTTTAATTAATTATATTTAATTTTAATATATTCTAATTAATTATATTTAATTAATTATATTATTTTGCTCAAAAAGGAAAAAATGAAAATTAGTTAATTTTATATGAAATTTCAATATATTCTATTTGATTTTAATAAATTATAATAAATTATATGTAATTAATTATATTGTTTTGCTAAAAAATAAAAACTAATATTTGATTTTAGATCAAAATTTAATATATTATATTTAATTTTAATGTATTATAATTAATTATATTTAAAATATATTTAGTTTTAATTAATTATATTTAATATTATAATTAATTATATATAATAAATATTCTAATATATTTAATAAGGAATGACTTTCTTTCTTCACCTATTTGTTACAAATTTACACTCAACCCGACCCATTTCTCTCGAGGACTCAGGGTATGTTTGGGAGTTTAGGATAGAATGGAATGGAATGGTAATTAATGGAACGGAATGGAATGAAATGGGTCACTCCATTGTTTGGAAGCTTAAATAAAATAAGGGAGCGACTCCTTTGACCATTGTTTGGAAGTGATACTAAAAATGAATGGAATAGAATGACTTATAATATTTTTTTTCCAAAATTACCCTTGTAATAAAATATGCATAATTGCCATGAAACTATTTTAATAACCCTAAAACATTTCAAATTGTAGGATGCCCTGAATATAATTTTGTCACAGAAGAATAGTCGATGCTTACCTGATAGAACGAAGACAGATGACCCTAGTAGCTGTGGAAGAAAACGCTCGTCAATAGAAGAAGCCAGTTGAAGGAGAAACACAATGAACATAGTAACATGTAGCCGTGTAAGTATTTGCTGGACTAGGATTATAATTTCATTAATTTTTTGAAGATATTTTTGTCATTAAATTAGGGTTTAGAAGGCAAGTCATGCCATTTTATCCTTGATTTTCCAATTTAGGAGGTCACAAAATATTAGATTTTGAATGGTAAAGGATGATTTCTAAAGTTATTAATTGTCATTCCATCCTGTTTCAAAATAGACTCCCAAACAATAGCCTGAGTCATTTGAGCCATTTCATTTCATTTCCGTCTCTCCCTCCGACGACATCCAAACACACACTCTGCTTAGCAGGTACGCTGATAAGACAAGCAAACAATTGGACAACATTGCTCTTTCCCCTCTCTCTTCTATCTCCTCCTGCTTCTTCCTCTTCAAATCCAGCAGTAGTAACAACACTGTTCGCGTGCGTGTATATGCATTTACTTACACATGGCAACGGCCTCCACAATATCTCTCCATTTCTCTCGCGTTTCACGTTTACACGTCTCCTTCTCTTTACCTCTTCTCCACAAGTCTCACGCTCTTTCCTTCCGTCGCTGTCCTCGACGGAGGCTTGCGGTGTTTGGATTCTCCCGCCCTTTTTCCGTTCCCGCCACCGCCACCAGCTCTCCAGGTTTCCGCTTTTGACTTTCTCTTCTCTATATTCTTGTTTATATGTTAGTACCAATTCTCACTTCTGATGACTATTTACTAAAAAAGCTGAATTCTTTGCATGTCACGTAAAATTTGAAGCTTGTATTGAAATCTTGGATCAGTTTTTGCTACTCTTGTACGGGTTAATCGTAGTCGGACATGATATTATGATACTTCTGTCAACTTACTTTCCCAATTTTTTTAAAAATTACAGATTGGAGTAGTCATGGTGGAGCTAATGATGAAAGATATGATGTCATTGTGGTTGGAGGTGGACACGCAGGTTGTGAAGCAGCTCTTGCTTCTGCTCGTTTGGGGGCAAAAACGCTTCTTCTCTCATTGAATATCGATAGAATAGCATGGCAGGTTATCCTCTTGAACGATTTATTTAACATTTAGATGCTTGTATTTGAGGAATGGTTAACTGGTGATAGCCACTGTTTCATGAATCCTTTATGCAAGTTTACTAGAATTTGTTCGATGAAGAGAACTGATATCCATGTTTTCAACTATTTAAATGCCCAAATGCTTTTCAACCAAATCCTAGAAGTTGTTTGTGTATCTCTGAAACCACTCACGCACCTGAAGAAAGAGTAATATCCTGACCAATTGTTTGGTACAGCCTTGCAATCCAGCAGTTGGTGGACCTGCAAAGTCACAATTAGTTCATGAAGTGGATGCACTGGGTGGTGAAATTGGGAAGGTTGCTGACAGGTAATATTCAATACCACACTATGCTTTTGAAAGTTACTTATCTGGTTATTTACTAGGAAGTGCAAACCTTGCTTGTACTTGCTTTTTATTGATTTGTATTAGATTTTCTCAATTTCTCTGAAACATAGGAAAGCTTCTCAGACATGATTACCAAAAAGGAACCAGAAGTTCATTTTCCAACTGAAACCTGTTGATATTTCTTGATACATGAAATGAAAAGTATTGGTGCCGAAAAAGTGCTTTTATGTAGTGGACATCATATTTGGTAACTTATTTATGTCAAATTTTAAACATAATTGTCATTTTTCTTCATGTTTTAGGTGCTATCTACAGAAGCGTGTACTCAACAGTTCAAGAGGTCCTGCTGTCCGAGCTTTACGTGCACAAACTGACAAAAGGGAATATGCGATGCAGATGAAGAAAATAGTAGAGAGGCAAGTTATTCACTCTTTCTCTTTGCATGTGAATTAACTAAGATAAGGTCTAGCGATGCTACCACACCAGAATCACATGCCCACCACAGTGATGCAACTTTGGGCCTTTGCTTGTCTCAGTTTTGGGGTTTGCTCACATGACAATTTTTTTTTTTTGGTGGACGAAAAATAGTTTCTCATCTCTAAATGAGTATTAATAGGCTTATACTTGATCTCGTGACGACTGAAAAAATTTCCTAATTTTACATTTTTAATACTTATTGAGCAAAGGACAGAAATAAAAATGAAATTGAAGGTGCCAGAAAATTTGTTAAAAAGTTTTTGATATTTTTCGCTCTGATTATTTGTCTGAGAAGGAAGAACACATAGCAGCAATGATTTGTATTTTCGTTTGATTTCATTTTTATTTGAGGAAGTACAATCTAATAGGCAAAATAATAGAGCAATGTATCTAAGATTATGTTTGCTTTATTGTGTGTTTGGTACACATTGAAGAATTATGAGTCTCTTTTGTGCTTTGGAAGGAAGATGCAAGCTATAATCTCTTATTTCTGGTGCCTTTTCGCTGGGATTACTTGTTTATGTATCATAACATTTGAATTTTCTTTTGCTGTCAAACTATTCTTCCAAAAACTTTGTTTTATTCTTCTTTTACGTAACGTCTATAGTAGAAAGCTTTTAAGTTTTTCTTTTATCTATCAAAAGGCAATCACTATGTCAAGTTTAATCAGTATTTAGCATTTTACCGGCTTTGTTTCTTTACTCCCAAAAAACTGCTTTCTTGAACCTCCCTGCACCTGTCTGACTTCTCTGTGTGGTTTGCTTCGATTACAGTACTCCAAATCTTTCCATGAGAGAGGCAATGGTAACAGATATACTATTAGGGAAAAATGACAATGTGGAAGGTGTCTCTACCTTTTTCGGCATGAACTTCTACGCTCCTTCAGTCATTCTCACAACTGGCACTTTTATGAGTGGTAAGATTTGGGTTGGTAGAACTTCGATGCCTGCAGGAAGAGCTGGCGAGTCAGCTTCTCAGGGACTCACAGAGAATTTGCAACATCTTGGATTTGAAACTGACCGGTTAAAAACTGGAACCCCAGCACGTGTGGATATTCGGACTGTAGATTTCACAGTTTTGGAACCCCAGCATGGAGATGAAGAGGTCCTTCCATTTAATCTCATATGTAGGTTCAGAAGATTAGTTCTAAATAATTCCAGATGTCCAATGGTGCTTCACAATCTACTTTTATGACAAGCATAACCCCAAAGCGTACTATTCCCATTGCTAGGATATTCACCTTTCTTGTAATGTTCATTACTAGGCCAGGGCAATTTGAACAAGAAAGAATGTTAGTGCTCATCAATTACATTTGTGCTGTAACATTGAGAAAGGTGTTAGTTGATTGACTACAAATGCCAATTAGCTTTGTTAAATCTGTAAACTGATTAATGTAGAGATTGAAGAGTGTTATCTAGGCTAAAATTCATAGTTCATCAGCTAGACTAATGAAATGAGAATGAGGTACATTTGTTTATGGTTATTGAGTGTTTGCATGTGCTTCATAGTGGGGTCTATGGTTGATAGGTTAGCTGGTTTAGTTTTGATGCTGATGCTCACGTAGAAAGGGAACAGATGTGTTGCTATTTAACACGCACGACAAAAGTCACTCATCAACTTATTAAGGATAACTTGCATGAAACACCCACTTATGGAGGATGGGTGGAAGCAAAGGGGCCAAGGTACTGCCCGTCGATTGAAGATAAGGTGCACATTTGTTCTTGTCTGTTTTCATGAAAGTGTTTGTTCTTCTTAAGTATTCGATCTAAGTTTCTTGTCCTTAGTGAGAGATGTATATAGTCAGTTTGGTGTTTTCTCTCTCAATTCAATGTGTCATAACTAGATACGACTTTCATGTCAATAAAATTATCGTACCTATTTTACCTTTTGATTTTTGTTGACAAGCGCTCAACATGTGTACTTATTTTTTTTTAATATATATTTTCTTTTCAGATTGTCAGATTTCAGGATAAAGAATCCCATCAAATTTTTCTTGAACCAGAAGGTCGAAATGTGCCTGAGCTGTATGTGCAGGTTCATAACTTAATTCTTTTTTCCTATTATGCTAATAAATAAACTAATAAGTAAACAAGACAGGTGTATCCACCTCTTAAAGAGCTCTTCAATTCAATTTAGGGAAACTCAAGCAAAGAAATCACATCAAGTTGGTAACATCTTATATGCATAAAGTTAGCTACACCTTTTGATAGGGTAGAGGCTTGGATATCCTGATTCTGAAAATGAGACTGAAGTGACCACCCGCACCAATATAAGCAGTTGAACTCAACGTTACTAACTGCAATCCCAGCTGCTTCATGAATGATTGTGGGATAATTGATATTTTTCTTAGTTCAATTTACAAATGCATAAATGTCTTCAAACATAATTGGCTTGGGGAGCCAAGGTGGCACAGTGTTTTACAACAATTTTAATTTCTTATCTTTTAATTTCCCAAATACATACAAACTATCTAACTTCATGCTATTAACGTATCTTCCCTTAATAACCAGTACTACACTTATGTGACTAAGTTTGGTTCCACAGCCAGTGACTGACATCTTTGCTCCAGTTGATTATGAGTAGGAATTTGACAACACGGGTCCAATTATCTCCCATGTTGTGTACTGAAATTTCCTGGAACTTCACAGGGTGACATCTGGACATGTATAAAGCTACAGGAACATGGTTTTGGTTCAACTTGAAGTCTTGGAAAATTTGGATATGTGGTTGCAAGAAATCCCTTTGCTGATATAAACTAGAAGCGGCTTCTGCACTATGTTTGCTCCTTATTTTTGTTTTAGTCTAACATGCGTAATAGGAAAATGAGTTTTCCTTTGATTTGTCATGAAAATGTGCTTCTTTTAATGGCCATTTTTTTCTGATGACCAATTGTTTTTAACATAAACGATCAGCATCTTATTTTAATACTATATTATATGCTTTTTCCTATGCTCTGCATTATTTTAAAATGTGCTGTATTTCCAGTTTTTTATTTGCTTGACTTGCAGGGGTTCTCTACCGGCTTACCAGAAAGGCTACAGTTACCACTACTGAGAACTTTACCTGGACTTGAAAATTGTTCAATGCTAAGACCTGCATATGCTGTGGAGTATGATTTCCTGCCTGCCTACCAGTGCTGTAGGTCTCTCATGACTAAAAAAGTCGAAGGACTTTTCTTCTCTGGTCAGATAAATGGGACAACAGGCTATGAAGAGGCTGCTGCACAGGTTATTCATCTCCTAAAATTTTTTAGAGAGGAAAAGCAAAAATGGGACCTCTCTCATGATACAGAAGTAATCTTTTTTACTTTGAGGTGATTATGGTGTTCCTCTGTGTATGTCTCATTTCATATTTTACATTTTTAGGGAATTATTTCTGGTATAAATGCTGCAAGGCATTCAGATGGTAAACCTCTGATTATCCTTGAGAGAGAAAGCAGTTATATCGGAACATTGATTGATGATTTGATCACTAAGGATCTTCGTGAGCCTTATCGCATGTTGACAAGGTATTTTCTAGATGCATATAACTCATTGTTGTAGTGTTAATTCCTCAAATTGTTGATTTTTTAAGGTATAAAAACACGTACTTGCCCTGTGGTCTGGCTCATTCTTAAGAAAAACTCCTTATAGTTTAATATTCTGAAAGAAAGTCCACATACTTTGTTAAATGTCACATGTTAGTTCGGTCAAAATTTTGAAGGAAAAAACTAACAGAGGGGGTGTGTGTGGACTATTTAACGAATTATGAGAACTTTTTTTTTCAGAGTATCAAACCATAGGGAACTATTCAGGAATAAGCCAAACAACGGGAAGGTCTGTGTCTTTTATCCATTTTCTTATTCTGCTTAAAAATTTGACCAAATTTATTTCCTCTTCCTTTCCCTTAGCCGCTCAGAACATCGTCTTCTTCTTCGTTCTGATAATGCTGATAGCCGTCTCACACCTTTGGGCCGTGAAATTGGGTTGATAGACGATAGACGCTGGACTCTGTATCAGGATAAGCAAGCTCGAATTTCTGAGGAAAAAGGGCGTTTGAAAGCTGTTAGGATTTCAGGTTTGTATCCTTCTGTCATAGCAAAGCTAGGACGTGAAATACCTGTAAATACTTGTAAGGATTACATAGCCATATACGTTGATAAACAGTTTATTTGCCGACAAAGTAATTGTTACCATTTTGCTAGTTAACTCTTCCCCAGAATGGATGCAAATGATAACCAAAACTCAAACTCAAACCTTTTGACCTGGTCGATTTATTTTCTCTTCTAAATTGTCCAGTCATGATCAAACTGTTTTGTCAAAGGAAAAGAGCAACACCTAATTGATGGGTGCATTTCTCTTGTGAAAGAAATAGTGAAAGCATAATTAGAAAGCATATTTGAACTTTAATCTCTATGCATATCAAATTCTGTTGCTCTTGCTTTTTTGCATTGTGCAATTGCATTAATGATTGAGTTGTGGCAAAAGGTTAACAGTGATTTGTAGTTGGTTGAGAGAGAAAAAGGAAGAGAGAGAAGAAAGGAGATATGCCTTGTCAGGAACATAAAAAAGATTTGGTGCTACACATACATAGTGTTTGAATTTGAGATTAAATCATACGCAGAGAGAATTTCTCTTGATTTTGGAGATCGATTTATATCTACCTTTTATATTTCTTTCAGGAGGAGAATTGGCTGCTGATGTTACTCGTCTGTCTGGACAGCCTGTTAGGGACTCTTCAACATTGGAGAGTCTTCTAAAGAAACCACATGTGGGATACGAGGTTCTTGATAAGCATGGTTTTGGTAATGAAGTCTTGTCTAAAGTGGAGAAAGACTGTGTGGAGATCGATGTCAAGTATGAAGGCTTCATCACACGCCAGCAAATCCAACTACAACAGGTGTTATTGAACTTCCTTTGAAAAGGTTTATCCGCCTATATTTGGAAGTTTTCTAGGGATCCAGGGTTATTGATTATGGTCAAGTTTGCTGAAGTGGTTAACAATGCTTTGTACCAATAAGTGAAATGGAGGAATAACACTTCGTCCCATTCCTAGCAATGTTCAGCCCGCATTGTTTGAGATATTTTATTCTGCTTCTTTTCATATTAAATGAGTTGCCTTTTACATGAAGTGCATATGTTTCTTGTGTGTATGTTTGGGCTTTCAAATTCATTTATGATTGATCTAAATAAATTTAGGAGTTACGTAGTAAGATGAGGCATCCTATATTATTTGACTGATTTTTTCCTTTTTCCTAGAAAATGTTTACATGATAGATTTAATACAAAGAAAAAACAGAATACGTTGATGCCAAAATTGACTCATCAAATGGATGCTTTCTCTACTTGTAGATGGCCCATCAACAAAATAGACAACTTCCAGACGACCTGGATTACTTTGCAATGGCAACTTTGTCGCTTGAAGCTCGTGAGAAGCTCTCCAAGGTTTGTAGAAGTGATTTTTTCTGTCCCACTTCAAAAGTGCTCTATTTTATCTTCAAATCTCACACGTTTTCAAAAGATATACTGATGTTCTTTCACTGTTTAGTGCTTTTAAAATGTGCTGCTGGTCAAAAAACAATTTAATTTCTCTCCCTTAATGTTCTATCATGTTTGAATTTAAATCATATCACTATAATGTATCTATACATCATCTCTGAGGTTGCTGTGCACTGCTGATTATGTTCGAGCTAAGATGGCAATGATTGTCATATCTTTTATGCATGTTCTTATGCACTTAGGTCATAACACTACCGGGAAAAAATCTGCTATATTCAGTTGAATGTATGTTATATGTGAACCTTGTCCACTTCCTTTCACTTATCTTCAGTTGAATTATATGGTATATTAACTTTAAAATCTTGTTTTGAGATACGTGGATGAGAAGTTCTCTGTATATAATTGGAAAGAGTGCAGATTATGCTGAAATCCTTTTGATTGCTCGCAAATGAGGATTGAGCAGATTGATTATTCAAAACTGTCTTTTGTATGTTTTCTATTGAACATATGAAACAGATTCTATCAACTCTGTGGCTTCCAGGTTAGGCCACAAACTATTGGTCAGGCAAGTAGAGTTGGTGGTGTGAGCCCTGCTGACATTACAGCCCTCCTAATTATACTTGAATCCAACAGAAGAAAGGCTCAGGAGCAACGAAAATACCCGAGGCAAACTTCTGTTACAGCAGACAGTGATCCTGTGCCCAACGTTGCTTCCGCGATCTCTTCATAACATGTTGTGATCCCGCTCTAGAATCTTGGACATTTGGCGAAACATGTTACTTGAAGCTGAAATTTATGGGCAGCCTGGAGCTTTGGTCTTCCTTTACCAAACTTGCGACTTTTTGATACTTGGACCAGAAAACAGAGAACAACCGATAGTCAAAAAGTTATTAGACACTGCATCTTCTGGCAACTCTTTGCTGCTGCTGCTGCTGTTTGCTACCATCCAATGCGTGAACTTTATAGATTCTTTCCCTGCTTCCATGGCGGTAATAAACTGGAAGAGTACATATACGTGTCAACCCAAGAAGCTCAATCCCTAGTGGGTCTCATGTTCTGTAATCTTGTCGTCCCAGACGGCATTGCATGTAGCGTACGTTTAAACTTGTAAGTGCCGATTTATTTCCATAATCTATCAATACCTTCTCTGGATTCTTAATTCCATCTCTCTCTCCGTCTCTTTTGCCAAGTTTCTTACATTGCGCATGGTTGTTGTCTCCATTATACAGAAACGGAATGGAGCAAAAATTTGGAGACGGAACAGAACAAAAATTGAAAATAGTGAGGTGTTTGGTTGTGATGGACAGAGCAGATAAAAATAAAAATAAATTAATAATAATAATAATCAATACAAAATTTTTAATAAATAATAATAATAATAATAATCAATACAAAATTTATAATAATAATAATAATAAATCAATACAAAATTTATAATTAATAATAATAATAATAATAATCAAAACAAAATTTATAATAATAAATTAATAATAATAATAATAAATACAAAATTAATTATTATTATTATTATTAATCAATACAAAATTTATAATAATAATAATAATAATAA
>JAOSBL010000210.1:29965426-29977213 GCA_027568915.1 Erythroxylum roraimae
ATCTATCCAACAAGACAAGCCAAGAGAAAAAAGAGTGCCTTGGGATGTGTAAAGGGCACCATACAACTCTACTCCAACCAACTTTATCCTCATGAGGCCTGATTTCTTTCCATATAACAGAAAGAGAGAGTTTCTGGGAAAGAAGAGCATTACGTACAGATTGAATATATTTCCTTTATGAACACTTAGGTAAATATTATTTGATTGACAAAGGCTATCTGGAAAGATAATGATATTTGACACCTTACTCAAAGAAAAAGTATCATTAATCAAAGTTTCGTGGTGTAAATTTAAGAAGATCTTGAAAAGTTTTTAATCGACGCTCATTCATCGTTGAGAAGTTATATTGAAAAGGCTTTTGGTATTCTTAAGGCTCGATGGAAGATATTAGAGAAAATGACTAAATATTCATTGATGGATCAAAATAAAATAATTTGTGCAACTTTTGCTTTGCAAAAATATATTAGAAGTACAATTGGTGACCTTACTTTTAACTTCATTGATTAAGATCCTGAATTTATACCTCAAGATGTATTTTAAGATGTTAAAGTTAAGTTTACGTAAGAAGACGTTGAAGAACAGAGAACTTGAGAGATGACAACTTTTCGTTATGGTATTGCTGCTAGTTTAATGGCAGTTAAACGTTGTTCTTAAATTGTTATAAATCTTTGCTTTAAATGATGAAATTCATTTCTTTTGCCCTATTTGAATTATGTTGTTAAATTTTATTTGGATTTTTATATTTTATATTTTGATGTATCGTCTTCGTCTTCGTCGTTGTCGTCATCATCATTATTATTGTTTATTTTTATTATTGTTGTTGTTGTTATTATTATTATTATTATTATATGTTTTTATTAGAGTTATAAATTTAATTTATATAGAATTAAATATCTAAATACTAAAATTTATAATATTCATATATTTATAATTTTTTTAAAAGTTATGTCTTCATAAGTCATTTTACCCATAAAATTAATTATCAGATAACAACTAATAGAATTAGCCAAAATACAATTAGCTGATTATCAAATAAAATCATAAATTAGACTACTAGATCTTTTAGATGCCGCGCTTTAATGGAATTTTAATTAGATCTTAATGATGATGACAAATTTTTGGGCGCTTTGGTGGAGTTTCATCATTGTTTTTAATATTTTAAAATAAAAAAATATTTAACCTCACTATTCAAGCTTTGGATTGCTTAAGTCCGATCGAATTTCGAACTAGACCGGAATCCGAAGACAAATGTTTGGGCCGGGCTTGTAGCTGAATGGACCTGAACTCGACATGGCCTTTTGCCAAGCTAGGGACCTGTTTGCCGTTTGGCTAATTTCAAAATCTGCTAACAATGAGGAGAGTAGCTATAAAAGAAACTCCAATGCAAAATTGCAAATCGAACCATAGAAAGTTCAAATATATTCTCACCAAGCGGGAAAGAAGATCGACTTCGTTTTCACTTCAACCAAACAGACGCAAAAAGATCACCTCAAAATGGCCGACGAGAGAAGAAGTAATCGGAAACCGGTGAGCCTTAACGATCGTCACTATCGTCTTCTCCAAGACCTCTCCGCCCCTCCTAAACCACCTCCGTCCTCCTCCGCTGCCCACGGTCGTGTTGTTTGTCTCCTTATTTCCCTACTTCTATTGCGTTTTCGTTTTTGTGTTTGATCGAGATAATTCGTTTGCTGGTTTGTTTTCTGGGTTTTGATGTTTTTGTTTCGATTGATGTACAGAGGAAGAAGTTAAGCCATCAAAGGTGAAATTAGAAGGTCGGAGTCGTCTCTGCAAAGCAGTGGGTGGAGGAACTGGAGATAGTGTTGATGTTGATGATATTCCTCAGTTCTCTGGAATTGTGGATTTTGATTCTTCTCCTGGTACTTTTATGCTTTTAATTACGATTGGGCCTTTTTATTTATTTTTAAAATGTGGACATGTGATGATTTCGGAAAATAAATGTAGGGAAAGTTTGATGTTTTGGCACCAAGTTCTTTATTTTATGGCAGAGGGCTCTTGCATTTACTGTAAATTTTAATATGAATTGTGGGTGTTGGCTTGCTCTAAGTATATGCTAATGATTTTTGTTATGGGTTGGATTTTAGAAGAGGCAAATCCAGTAAAGGTTAAGATTGAGGGTCGACGGCGGCTTTGCAAAGTCTCATCTCGAGATAATGAAAAGGCTGACACAAGTACAGCCGTGGACAAAGAGCCAACATTCTTTGACATTACTGATTTTGATTCACCTCAGCTATCAAAAAGTGCAGCTGGTAAATATCATGATCAAGGTGCCAATGAAATCAGAGATATTCTTGATGACCTGACATCCAGGCTTGACCTTATGTCAATTGAGAAAAAAAGCGTTCCACAGAATGTCAACAGTGTGGTTGATGCTGTTGGAATGACCTCGAGAGGTGGAGATCATGAGAAGATAGTTGGTATTGCTGAATATGCAAGCGCTGAGTCAACATTTTCTCATGACTCTGATCTATCCGGTTCTACATCCAACATAAATAAGGACGTTGGGGATAACATTGACAATGCTAAGGAGAGCAAGTCTCTGTTGAATGAGTGTAAGGACCATTATAGAAGGATAGATGAACATTTTCTGTCTAGAAAATCTTCTGCATTACATGTTCAAGAAGAGAAGGAAAGTGATCTGGAGGGTGAACTTGATCCTGATGATTATGTCAGTGAGGCCCAGAAAATGAAGAAAGCTGATCAAAAACTTAATCAGAATGAAACTAAAGGGGTGCATGAGGGTTTTGGACATGTGGGACAATCTTTTTCTCATAAAGTGAAAGACGAAGATGACGATGATGATGATGATGATTGTATGATCTTAAGTGAGAAAAAGGCCTTGAATGAAAAAATGGGAGATAATTGCCCAGAATCATCTGGTTTTTCCAGTATGATTGATGTGTCGGATGATTATACAAATGAGGTTGTGTCTGAGGATGAGGGTTTCCTTACCCTGAATGGACTTGGCTGTACTTACCAGTTACCTGGGTCAATTGCAAAGATATTGTATCCCCATCAACTTGAAGGGTTAAAGTGGCTTTGGTCTTTGCATTGTCAAGGTAAGGGTGGCATCTTAGGCGATGATATGGGTTTGGGAAAAACAATGCAGGTAATAATGTGTGCTTACTTTGTGGACATCCTTTTGTACCAAAACCTGCATAAGTTATCTATATGAAGAATTTTCTCCTTGCAGATTTGTGGCTACCTGGCTGGACTGTTTCATTCAAGGTTGATTAAAAGGGTATTGGTTGTGGCTCCTAAAACATTGCTCTCACATTGGATCAAAGAACTATCTGTTGTGGGTCTTTCTGGGAAGACCAGAGAGTAGGATATATTGCTTGAATGATTTTCACAATACAGACATTTCCCAACCACTTTTTAAGAAACGATGTAAAAACAAATAAATTCTGATTGGTTTTTATACTTTCATGTAGATATTTTTCGACATCTATCAAAACTCGACAATATGAGCTACAATATGTACTTCAGGTTTGTCTTGAGATTCCCTTGTATGTAATATCAAATTCTAATATGCTGCTTAGTGTAGTCCATCATAGTATGTCTAGGCAATGATTACAAGGGAATAAGAAATAAGATATATGACTATTTTCTCCATCTTATTGTGAATCAGAAATTTAAGGGAAATATCTTCTATATTAATAGTGGTTGTCATTGCTATTCTTAATATTGGATCTTTCCTTTTGCTCATTGTCTCCTTGTAGGACAAAGGTATTCTCCTTACAACTTATGACATTGTACGGAACAACTCAAAATCATTAAGAGGAGATCATTATTTTTTTGATGAGGATTCTGAGTGTCGGAACACTTGGGACTATATGATTCTCGATGAGGTAAAAATCTAGTATCTGCCGCGATTCAGCAAGAAAATTACGTTTTCCCACTTTTCATTGTATACAATTGGTTAGGATCAAACAAAAATCTTGAACATTCTGGCGATAATTGTCATGTAATTGTAGATTCTTTTTCGTAGAAGTTGTCAATTTTGTGCTAGATAAGTATGATATATATGAAATTTGAAAGTTTGGTTACCACAATACAAAATCAAAAGAAAATTTAACAAATTTCTAATTAACCTGGTATTCATATTGAAAAGGAGGTTTTAATATGATGCCGTTGGTGGGATACAATCTGATCAGCTAACAAAACACTAATTTTTGTCTGTCTTTTGAATGCTTCATAAGAAGCTTGCTGAAGATTGGCTGTTAGCTTTTAATTCTGTTTCTCTCCTAAAATTTCTTTAGTTGATGCAAAACTTAATCTATCAAGTTTCATTACCTTCGATCAATTTCAACCATTTGTTTGGAACAATGTTGCAAGCAGGTCAATTCCCTCGAAACCATTATTTTTGCTTATAATTCCTCTTTGCAGAAATTTTGTTCTCCCTGGATGTGAGTAAACTATCAATATTTAGTGAACAGCTTCCAGGGATGTTGCTAAATGCTAACAAGTCAAAATCAAAGCTGATAAGAGAAGTGATGGGAGCATCAGTATCTGTGTTTCTAGATCTTTCTGTCTGAACATATATTGCGGTTTGGGATTGAGTAGATTATAGTTGAGGTTAATATTAGTAGAATCTTAGTTCCAATGCTGGCCCTGACTGAATTTGTATGATCAGCATTATCATCATTTCAGCTTTTAGTTAATATCTGTAATTTCCCATTTGTAACGTTTTGCAAGCACGTCATGTTATTTAACTATGTTTCCAGGGACATCTCATAAAGAATCCAAGTACACAGAGGGCAAAAAGTTTGCTAGAGATACCTAGTGCCCATCGAATTATTATTAGTGGAACACCAATTCAAAACAATCTTAAGGTAGCATCAATCACAATCATGTTTTTGTCTGTTAATTTTTTACACTCTTATTACAATGCAATTCTATATTCTTTTAACTCATGTTTCTTAAACAGGAATTATGGGCCTTGTTTAACTTCTGTTGTCCAGACCTACTTGGCGATTACAAGTGGTAATTAACTTCTTCATGCCTCAGCTGAATTTGGTGAAATTTTCCTTCCTGTTAGATCAAGTCTTACACTCCTTCAGGTTTAAGGAACATATTGAGCTTCCCATACTTCATGGAAATGAAAAGAATGCTTATGATCGAGAAAAATATATTGGTTCAAAAGTTGCAAAGGTAAATAATTTTTTATTTACTAGGATGTGCTTTCTATCCCTGTTCTGGTAGCTTCTGCACCAATGTCTTTCAGTTTTTTCTTTGTTTTGAAATGGGAAAACTAGCCTCAAAACTCTTTTTAGTATATCTAGAACTTTACTACGTGTACCAATGTCAAATAGCTTGACACCTCAGAATACTTGGGAAAGGAAAATGCAAAACATGGAATGAATTTATGTTCTTAGAGGGTTATTAAACTTTGAGTATCATAGAACTTTCTATTGAATGAGGCTTGCTCCAAATTTTGTAGTCTTATGTATTGATTTGAAGTTCTATAGCTACAAAAATTGAACTGTTCATTTTGCTATTTGCCTAGTCCTTCAGTTGACGAAAGCCACCTGCGTGCTTCATAAACTAGAAGTCATTCATCAAATTTTGTTGTGTACTCACAGGAACTAAGAGAACGCATTCAACCTTACTTTTTGCGCCGCTTGAAAACGGAAGTATTTAAGGATGATGATGATGCTACAAATACCAAGCTTTCCAAGAAGAACGAGATCATCGTATGGCTAAAGCTGACTAGTTGCCAGGTGATATTTGCTTGTTTTGGTATATCCTGTTGTATTATGCAGTACTTTTGGTTCTTACATTTGGCTTATTTTTGATTCAGCGACAACTCTATGAAGCCTTTTTGCAGAGTGAGCTGGTTCTCTCTGCTTTTGATGGCTCACCACTTGCTGCATTGACGGTGCTTTATACTTTTTGCCTATTATTATTTAGTTCATTTTGCTAGACATTAAAGGGAGATTTTGGAATTTTATCCTATCAGATGCTAAATCAACAAATCCTTTTAATTTTGGGTCATTGATTGAGTGCTCTTAATCCTTTTTGTTAATGATGTTGATTGATGGAAATTGCAGATGAATGAATCATATTTTTTTTTTCAGTTTAAGAATAAAGAATGATATTATTTTTCAATATGCTAAGCATGGATGTCAAACTATATACTGCTCTACTGGTTTGAAATTCTGGAAGTAGGAAGATATAAGTTAATAGGTAGAATCAAGTTTCTCTTTAACATATTCTAATAGTTTTTGCCTAACGTTTGTAGGTTATATATTTCTAGATTCTGGATTTTTTAATGTTCTACTTCTTTTTCTGTTTTCTTTTCTGTAAGAAGATCGAGCTCACTTTGTCTCTGGCCATCAACTTCTTGTATAGCTACATATTTTACCATATGGGTTGACTAACTTCCAAGAATTAATAATGATTGGCCTAGTTGTGGGGCAGGGGGAGGGACTGCTCGTATATGGATTTAAGTGTCAAGTGACATATAACCTACTTGTGAGATTGTGCAAAACTACTGTGTAGGAGTTACAGCTATTCACACTCTGGTTGATGTGGCTATCTGTCTGATTCAATAAATTTCTTATTCCAGATGCTGCACTTTACATGTCATTTGCTGAGCTCATAGTTAATTATTCTAAGTGTCAATGTTTAATTTCCTGCACTTAGTAGTATCCTTCTATGTATAGTTCAAATCTTGCCATGCATCTTTATTGCTCTTAATGTTGATGACAGAATTCACTAACATAACCAATTACCACCTGCCTTGGATCAGATCCTGAAGAAAATATGTGATCACCCCCTTCTTTTGACAAAGAGAGCGGCTGAGGATGTGCTTGAAGGGATGGAAACCTTGTTAAATCCAGAAGATGTTGGAATAGCAGAAAAATTGGCAATGCATGTGGCTGATGTTGCTGAAAGAACTGACTTTCAAGAGAAACACGATTATATCTCATGCAAGATTTCTTTTATATTATCATTATTGGTGAGATATGTTGCACACTCATAGTTGATGCTTTTTTATAATAATGCTTGCTTTCTTAAATTAATGCATATGTTGCTCTTCTGCAGGATAATTTAATTCCAGAGGGGCACAATGTACTCATATTTTCCCAAACTCGCAAGATGTTAAATCTCATTCAGGTTTCTCAAATCTGCAAATTTTTTTTATTGTGCTGTTTTTTCAGTATGGTTTGGTTGCATTTCCACGTTTTTACATGAATTCCTCTATAGATATTGGCAATTAAACTGGTATAGTGCTGGACATAATTTTGTTTGACTGCCCCATTTTACTGATATTATCTCTTTAGTCATTTGTACTAACTAGTTCGAATTTTCTCTATAGTTTAGTTTGTTATCTGTGTTATTGGACTGGAACCGGTAAAGTAATTACTCCAGTATTTTGTCTCTGAATCATCCATTTGTAGTTCATGCCCTTCAAACCATTTAAGGATCTTTACTGTTGATTATCATAAGTATTTCTACACATCAATTTGTAGTTCTAGTCCTACTTGCACCCAACAACTTCTTGTAGTCCTTTGGCTACTGAAATGCTGATGGTAGAAAGAACTTCAATCGGAGGCAATACACTTTGTCTGTCTTTTTCAGAAATTTAGTTTGTTTTTATTTAGTAGCTCATTAGTAAAACTGAAGGATTTAAGAACCATGCTTCTATTTATAAGTATGGAGTTTGTAGTAGTTAGGCTTTTGAAGGAGTGCATGTGATTATAGCTCCCCTTTTTTTTGGTGACAGGAATCCATTTTATCCAATGGTTATGAGTTCTTGCGTATTGATGGTACTACTAAAGCTATTGATAGAGTGAAGATTGTGAATGTAAGTGTGATTGAACTTCTCATTTCTAAAACTCTAATAAAACTTTTGAGAATTCTTCTACATTTCTCAATTCTACATTCAGGACTTTCAAGAAGGTGCTGGGGCTAGTATATTTCTTCTGACATCTCAAGTTGGTGGTCTTGGACTTACACTTACAAAAGCAGACCGTGTTATCGTGGTTGATCCTGCATGGAATCCAAGGTGCTTATTTCAGCTTTTCCAATGCTTGGGATTGAAAACTTATACCAGAGAACTCAGTTTTAAGATCAAGTGTTCTGAGGAAGTCCAAAATGAAAACTATGGAAATTGATCTTGTTAGGAGCATGATTAACAGTTCTCTTAATGGACTATCAAAACCCAAAAAGTTCGTAAGATAAAGCATGCTTATTTGCACTATTATGGGCTGGTGATTTTAATTTCTGCCACTTCCAAACCCTTTGCAACAATCGTGGATGTTATAAGTTGCATGTTTGTAATGACAAGGTGGTGCATATTTCTGCTGACAAGTTGTGCATGTCTTCAACTCAATATACATGTAATTTCACATCGTAGATGCACATTCTTTTTCCCTGAAGAAGGGCTTTCTGTTTACTTGGACTTATCTGCTTGTGTGCAACTTAGTTATACCCAAAGAAGGGCTTTCTGTTTACTTGGACTTATCTGCGTGTGTGCAACTTAAAAATCCGTTGGGTATAATTTGGTCTTGTAGAGGTCAATTTTTCTGAGATGTGGCTCAACTGACATGTTATTTGCAGCACGGATAACCAAAGTGTTGATCGTGCATATCGTATTGGGCAAAAGAAGGATGTGCTGGTTTACAGGTTAATGACATGTGGAACTGTTGAAGAGAAGATATACAGAAAGCAGGTATAGTGTTGTCCTCTGCTCAAAGTTTTTCGGACATGACAATCACGTTGCTTATCTACATAGTGGCAAAGCTGAGGCAATTCTTTGTTCCATGTTGAAACAAGATCATAAGTGAAAATGGCTTGTGTTACTGATATTTGACATCTTATGCTTTTAAACAATCTTCTCTTATTCAAATCACATAATCAGTTAAAGCGGTTTCACTTTTTTTCTCAATGTTGGCTTTATATTGGGTTGAATGAAGATTTTACCTGCATGCCAATTCATTGGTTACATGCTGAGATTTTACTTCTCCAAACTGGTTCAATGGCATGGTTCTGAATCCTTGAAATGGCTCAGATATTCAAGGGAGGTCTGTTTAAAACTGCAACCGAACACAAAGAACAGATTCGATATTTCAGCCAGCAGGTTCATGAAATTGTTTCTGGATCATGTTAACCTTTAGATGTAAATTTTTGGGAAACTAATAAACTTGAAATTCATTCTTATCAGGATCTTCGTGAATTATTCAGTCTCCCAAAGCAAGGGTTTGATGTTTCCCTTACACAGCAGCAATTACATCAAGAGCATGACAGTCAGCACGAGATGTACTTAGCTTGATTATTCCTTCACTACAGCATATATTGATTTACTGGGAATACCTTTGGTTATTACTTTAATATGAATCTCCAGGGCCTATTTTAAGTGATCTCACCACTATTTGCTTCGAACATAAGAAGGCACTAGTCTTGATCCTCATAAACGCTATTTAAACCAAATATTGCTTCTTCCTTTTTTTTTTCCCTTTCCTTGTGGGGAGTGGAGCACTCAATGCATAAGCTTGGATGATTAATGTTGAGCAGTATTGAGAGACTGCTGATGGGGATCATAGTTTCCTTGCAGATGTTATTTTTGCTTGATTGTCTCTTTACATGTTTGCCATGTCCATCTCATTAAATTTAATTCATAATTTCCTAATTGTTATTATTGTTCTTATAGGGATAAATCTTTGGAAGCCCACATAAAGTTTCTGGAGTCTCTGGGCGTAGCAGGAGTAAGTCATCACAGTTTACTCTTCTCCAAGACAGCACCTGCTCAAGTTGTACCACAAGATGAAGAAGAGAAAAGGTGAAAATTTTCATTTTTCTTGGCTCACATTTTAAGGTGTAACTTGCTAGCAACCAACTGAAAATTTGAACTAATAAGATTGCAATTCTGCTGTTTATTACCATGTTTATTTGCATTCTCGCTGATTTTGATCAGGGATAAAGGAACCACAATTGTCAGACATTCATCGCGTTATACTTCTCAAGACCATGTTGATGGGTATGTTTGCCCAACATGTGCTCTAATAGTAATATTCTTATGCTGTAACTTGAAAATGCTGAGTTGTTGCTTTCTGTTTACAGAGCCATGCATGCCTTTAAACCAAAGGACATAAACCTGAATATGAAAAGCGCTTCTCCTGAGAGCACAGGTAAACTGACAGAATCTCAAATAAAGGAGAGAATCAACCGGTTATCCCTGATACTTGCGAATAAGGTACAACTTCAATCCCATATCTGAATATACATAATAACTTCACCCTTTTGAAACTTGTTGAACTATATTCCTATTTATTTACTTAATGGACATGCTTTAAGTTCAACCCCTAAAGAGAAGAGCATGACTTTAATCTGCTTATCTTTCACGTGCCAAAACAACCAACAGGCTACAGTTTCTAAGTTGCCAGATGGAGGAGCTAAACTGCAGAAGCAGATTTCTGAATTGAACTTAGAGCTCCACAAGATGAGAATAGAACAAAGACTTGAGGAAGATACCAGCAAAAGACCTGATAAAGAAGTTATTGAGCTGGATGATTTAACTGGGGAGCTTCAAAGGGTGTTGAATGTATAACATCACTTCCCATGCAAGCAAATGAGATTCTTGTATAGAGCTTACTTTGAAAGCAAACCATTTTTTTAGACATGAACTGATTACCACTCAGACAATGAACATTTCTTTCCTGATTGCAATGGAAAGGTCCCCATGTACTAGAACTTCAATGTCAATGAAGTTAACCGATTTCATTTGTTTCAAGGGCAGAAGTATATGCTCAAAAGCTTTTATTTTTTTATTTTTCAGAATTAAAGATGTTGAATGTAAGATCTTCCAAGTTGACCATGCTCTCAAACTTCAGCTATGGCTGCAAGTTTGGTCTCTTACATGTTTTATTCACAGAACATTGTACGTAAGAACATTAGGCTCTATTGAATACCCTTTTGGTCCATGTCGACGATAAGCTGCCAAACTACGTCGAATTGACGGACTTTGGAGAGAGTGTCGATAACAAAATTGTACCTTGTCGAACTGGTGATGGTGTTCTTGTTTGAAGAGGGTTTGGTTGATGGGATAAGAAGGGAGAGAAATGCCGTGGAGCTAAAGAAAACATGCTATGGCGTGAAGTGGGTTAAGATTCGAATGCTGAACTATGATTTTTGTCAACAAGTCTGCATCTTTTAAGGGTTGGAGTGATCGAAGTTTGGGCTCCATATCCATACTATGTTATGAGGTCAAGACTTTACAAGACATATAAGCGATTCACAACGGGGAAGTTCAACATCTACTGTGATATGGTCTTTCAACCCACTAATAAAAATCTCCACTTTCTGCTCTTGAGTTAGGGAACCGGCTCGGGAAACCAACTGTTCAAACCCCTTACAGAAATCAGCCACACTACCCGTCAGATGCAACTTGGACAAGGCACCCAATTTTCGGCTATTAACAAGAGGTCCGAAACGCAAATTACATTGTTGCTTAAACTCTTCCCAAGAAAGATGGGGGTTATCTTCCTCGAGTTGGATAAACCAGATTTGAGCATCTCCCTCCATGTGAAAGGAGGCAAGTTCTAATTTTTCGTCTTCTCGGGTGTGTTGGTGGCGGAAAAAATATTCACACCTATTAAGCCATCCCAGCGGATCTTCCTGCCCTCCATAGTTGAGGAAGCTCAATTTTGTCAGTTTCGACATCGTATGCCCCTCCTCTGCCACTTTGGTTCCTGAACTCGAGGCTCCTTCCTTTTCTTTTCCACGACTCTTACTTCGCTCGCCAACTACAGACATTTCTAACTT
>JAOSBL010000210.1:29986207-30000472 GCA_027568915.1 Erythroxylum roraimae
TAAAGAGATAGAGCAAATGTAATCATATTTATTATCATCATTACTCGTACCATAATCATAATTGTGTAACTTTGATTAAATGTAGAAGATTGAATTGATGATACTGTCTATTATTCTTCCTTGAGAGTGAGATGTTCCAAGTTGCAAAAAGCACTTCCTGTTCCTTTCTATCTTTGCAAGAAATGAAATTCTTTTTTTTTAATTGCTCATAAATGTCTTAGGAGAATCCTAACTATAAGAAGATACCTTTAAACTATTCACACTTAGATTAATTCCCCGCTCAAGTCAGGTTCTGTTACTTAATATTTTAGTAATCTCCTTTTATTTTATCGTACTTTAAAAAAATATGCAGAAAAGAGGCTTTTCACTTATGTATTTTTATAAATTCCAGTCATCTTTGAATCCGATCATAATTATTTAGAGTTGCTTGAAGAAAACATGGGAAAGCGATAATAAGCTTATTCTTGTTATTATCATACAATTTATTGTGATAAAATAAGTACTACAAAAATTATTCTTCAAAATTTAGTAAGATAATCAATTAAAGATATTAAATTAAGTTTGATTAAGATTAATTTAATATTAATAAAATAAATTAGAATCCATTAAATTTCAGATCACATTTTAATTTAATAAATTAATATATACCGGATCAATTTGATAAAATAATATTATTTAACTTTCGACCCAAATTCAACAGAATTTTTGAGTCTAACTCAATTTATTGGTCATGCCTAACTAATCTAGTAAACTAAATTTGATTTCTTACTAATATTTGAAAAAAAGAAGTTAAAAACAATTTATCTATTAATTAAAAGTAAGGTTATGTATTAATGAATATTTTCAAATTCTACTTATTAGCGAAATTTTTATTAAATTGTTGATATTGTATTTGAGGAAAAAAAAGAAAAAGTGGAAAACAAAGTTAATGTAAAGGACAAATGAATGGTAAGCTCCAAGATGCAATATGTTTCAGCCGAGCAATGCAAATTTTAGAAAGTATCGATAATGGAAAGCAGCTTGGCATTGCTTAGTTCACCGAATTCTATTCTATGCCCCTAGTATTCGTTTTAATTATGCCCGACGACTACTCCTAAACGACTCTTGAGGTTTAAGTGTTTAGCAGCTAAGGAAAGAGACGACCCAGCATCGCACACAAATTCACATCTCCGTGCACATCACTCTCATCAATCACGTACCGTGCATTATACTTCAGAATCACCTTTACGTTCTTCCAAACCTAAGGATCTTATTCAAAGTCATAAAGTTTCAAGTTGAGTCTAAAGTTTGAAAAATTCAACTTAATTTTCTCATATTTCAAATACTTAAAGTAATTCAATAAAATAATATTATTTTAATTTCAATTAAATCATACTGCAACTGTATATTAAAAACCTAATTCATTACTATTCTTACTATCTAATATTGACTTAAACTATAATAATAATTAATTTTCTTTAATAATAAAAGAAAATTTATTAAAACTAGCTTGACAATATCGTATCAAAAACTACTATTTTAAAAATCAGACTAGAAATTAAATCGATCAAACAAAAGGCCTAAATTTTAAAAGATTCAACTGATATAAAAATCGGTTAAAGATTAAATAAAATTAAAGAATTTTAAAAAATAATTAAAGAACATTATCTTTATTTATCAAAAAAATTCAATTAAAAATATTAAATAAAAATCAATTAGTTCATTTTGATGTATAAAAATTTATTAGTTTACAAAAACTGACCGATCAATTAATAAACCGACAACTTAAATTTATTAAACTAAAACAAATCAAAAAATAAAAATCAAACTAACATATTCAAAGTTTTTACTTTAAAATTGGCCAAATCGATTTAGTTTTTAAAACATTGTGCAAAACAAAGATTATATATTTTTCTTTAACAAAAAAAATATTGGAATTAACTTAAATACAAATTAACTAGCCTAATTTATTGACCAATATTTTTAACTACATACTGATTAAACTTTACATAAGTCTGATAAAATTTGGACAAAAAGACAATCATTAACCTCCTCTCTTCTTCAGCGCAAAGATTTACAGGATTTGTCTAAGATTTTGGAAGATATCTTATGTCATTCACTGTAACTATTACAATACTTTACATGTTATATAGTTATATTGTAATAAGATAGAACCTTTTTCCTGAATAATAGGGATAGTAGCTATGTAGTGGAGCTATGGCCACACATAAAACATAGAACCTTTTTCCCGAATAATAGGGATAGTAGATATGTAGTGGAGCTATGGCCACACATAAAACAACCCATGTTGGGCACTGACACTATGGATAAAAATACGTCAGGAAACAGGGGAAAACTGAATAAACTAAACACAAACGACGAACGTCGCATGTGTCACTAATGTGCCAACTTAGAACTCATTCACTAAAAATGGTAGACTCAGACTGACCTTCTCGTCAACAACTACCCCACCACTACTGCACGTTTCGGTGCCCGATAAAACAGATCGTTCATTGTGGGGGAATATATGCTTTCCTTTCTTCTGCTCTGCACGTGCTTTTGCAGAGAGCTCTTTTGTGTATTTTCTTTTTGTTTTCTTTTCGCTAAAAGGTTTTTGGGAGGTAAATAAACTATTCCACGCCTAGAAGATGCTTTGTGTATTATGTTGATCATGTTCACACATTGTATTCTTTTGGCTAATTGTTATTGGTATATTATCAAATTAACAAATTTGCCTTCAAAGTTAGTTTAATTGATAGAGTTTAATCTTCGTGTACCTACAACTTCAAGTTCTCAAGTTTGAGTTGCATCTAAAAGAAAGTGTTTCATTTTGATAATGTGAAAGATAATAAGTTAAAAATATAAACAAGTAAGATTGTAAATATAAGTTAAATATAGAGATGATAACAAATTAGATCAAACCTAAACTATCTATAATTCAACCAATTCAATTTTTTAAGAATACAAATAAATTTATTAACTCTAATTAAATTAAATACATCAGTTAATTCTACATTATTATTTCTGATTAGACCATTTCAACTCCTTCAAATATATAGTCTAATTTGTTAATTCTAATTAAATTAAATATATCATTTAATTTTAAATTGTTGATTTATCAAATAAATTATTTATAATATAATATTAAAATTTTATTCAATATAGCCTTAAAGAATAATGAATAAAAATTTGATTTCAAAAAATAATGAATATAAATTTGAACGTTAAATTAAGAAATTCTAGTTTTGAAATACTAAATTTGTTTTTGGATTAATGGATACGTTAAGGTAACATATCAACACTCCCAAATTTGGCTATCCAACTATTCTTTTACACGTTGCTCTGCTTTTCTATTTTATATAGATAGACCGTGTGGGCTAAATCATTCACCTAACCCTCGCAAAGTTTTGTGGGTTCCAGGAATTCGATAGCCAATGAGAGCAAGTGGGGTTCTTCCCCATTGGAATGTCTCTAGGTTGGTGTACAATACAAGTTTAGCTATAAATTCTTGTGGGACTTTTGTTGGATGGAGGATAATGGATTGTGTGGGGGTGAAATCACTGAAATATTAACCATTGATGCTACAGAGCTAGTTGTAGTTGTCCTACTCCTATCAGAAATAGGAAAAGAAAAACTAAAACTAAAACTCATCTCAAGAACAAGGCTTGATGATTCGCCTACTAAAAATAACTTTGTATTCTGATAACTACCCCCCTAGTGATTTCACTAAGTTGAAATGAAAGCTTCCTAATCCTAAATTGACCTCACAGTTTACTTTTTAATGCTTGGACCTTCATTAATATTGCAAGGAAAATGAGTTGTTTCTTTGCAGCTATGAATGACATTAGTTACGGTTCTACTTGGCATCGGTACTATAGTATACTGGCAAAGCCCACTTAGACATGAGTTGGGCTTGAACTTAAACACGAGATTTATCTAATAAAATATTATTTTTATTAAAAAATCAAGACTAAAAATCACAAAAGAAATAAAAAAGAATTGAAACTAAAAAGTCCTAACTTTGTTTCTTTGAACAAACCACATTTAAGGGATGGTTAAGATCAATGAACAAACCTGTAGCACTCTAAGGGAGACCCGTTCTACATATGACTGCATCAATCTACTTCAGTATGTTGTGAATCTTTGTTTCCGAGGGTGTGAATCATGAACCACGATGTGGGCAAACATTGGCGAAGTGTGATGGATCACCACATTTGTAGCATCTTCTCTCAGGCAAAGGATCACCAGTGGCCGATACAAAAGTGACATCAGTAGCATGTCCTCCGTTCTGGAGGCCTCCGCCACGGCCAGCTCGCCTCCGGTTAGTAGTATCTGCACGTGGAACATTTCTTGCACCAATGCCATTATTGAGATTGTCCTCCCATCTGTATTACAGACACCAGCATGCAATAAGGAACAGCATGCTCTCCATAGTTGCTTGTTCCATTGAAGTTTGTTTCCTAATTAAGGACTCGTAATACTATGAGTGAAACAGAACAGAAAATGAAAACTCATTTCAAAATTGCCGAGGTAGGTAGGATAGACTATTATTTTCTGACTTTGGTTGTTTTCATTCAAAGGGCATATTACAAACATAAAGAGGATATAGATAATTCACTGGTTTCCTTGCTGACAACTTTTCCGAAAGTTATACTCACAAAGCCGTGTAATGGATTTAGATTACGTACATAAAGAAGTTGCATGATTGTGATGGACAGGAATAGAACTTTCTTCCCCTGTTATTTTCAGTATTAGCAGTTCGCAGAACACAAGGTGTACCGCAGGTGTTGCATGATATTGAAGATTCTCCTGCAATACAGCATTAACAGTGTAAATACCAAATATGCTTCAAATGATGGTCCAAAGGGATGGTCGACGTATGGTCGACGTCAGCCACATAAAATTGAGATAATATCTTTTCTGCAAATTATGGAAATACAAATAGATCCACTAAATCAGAGTCCAGCTATCCAACTGATAATAGACAGCAATTTTTGTTGGATTTATCTAGTTCGAAATTAATAATTTAATTAAATTGATTGAACTAAAATTATTAAATAAAATAATGTTAATTATTTAATATTATAAAATTAATTAATAAAAATGCAGTCATTTTATATGAAATTCGATTATTTCTAACTTTACCGGAGTACTCTATTGCAAGTGGACAATAGTAGATATCCATGATATCTGATCATATGAAAATTATTGCAGAACCTCTGTATTTCTTAACAGTCAAATATGTCCTCTCTCTTGTTTAATATTTGTTGATTTGATCAAGAAAAGGAACTTGTCATCTGAAAAACATGCAAATTCAGTGTAATTTAGAGGAGAGACCATATTAGCAATACCATCCTGTTGATTCCTTCCTTGAGACCGAGAAAGTCGGGAAGCTGAAAGCTGTGATGGACAACTCGCTGATGCATGCCCTGTTTGATGGCAGTAAGTGCAAGCACTCGGCCTAGAATTACTGCTAGGGGTTGTAGAAGGTACCCGACCTCTTGCTGCAGAAGACATTCCTCATTTCATGAGATTTTCTATTGCCAACAAGGTTATTAATTTGTCTTTCTTTTATTAATAATTTATTCTTTAGTCATTATTAGTAGTTATTATTAAATAATAATATAAAAATTTATTAATCACTAAATAATAATTATATTTGACGAAAAAACTCGTAAATGAGAACAAGGACTATATACTAGGTCTAATAACTCTTAACAGGACCATTAAAATACCGAAGATGAGGATATAGACAAACCTTGTGTGCGTGAACCAGTTCCACATATGTCTATCAATTGTCTAATAGTCTCATCACAGCCACCAATGCAACCTGGTCAATGTGAGTGAAATTTTTCGTTAGCCATATTGAGAAGCGAGGAATAGATTAACCAAGTACATGTAAATGGTTCAGGGTTTCCAATTGAGACTAATGCTCTCTTCGTTATAGATCTATACAATGTGATCCCATGTTCAGAAGAACATTGTCCAAGGTGGACACAAAAGATACAAAGGCATGCGTGCAGATAATAACTGGGTCCTTAGGAAGTGTGCGTAGAACAATATGTTACACACACACACACACATATATGCATATTGTTTTACTCCATAAGTTTACTTCGTTCTCAGCTTCAAGTTTGTCCATGTTTTAGCTCGATGAAAGAGATTGCATTAGAAGGCTTGCTAGAGTGAAAAATATCAGCCAATGATGGGCCCTCAGGTAAAAGTTTAATGGTGAGTTGCCAATAATTCGAATTTTCATAGCTAAGCGCCTAAAATGAAATGGAACATGATTATGCAATATAATACCAACAGGGACGCTTGATCACCTTAGCAAACCCCTTGCCTCTGACAATTTGGACACTTAAAGAATTTCATGACAAAAGTTTGGAGGTCAAATTGTATAAAATTTAATCAAGTTATCTTTAGGTCTATTTCAAAGTAATAACACAATCTGCAATCTATACTGTGGAGCTGCACTTACCCAAATGGTTGACACTAAAGCCTGGTGGAATTTCGATCTGGCGGAATTTAAATTGAATCAAATATACAGGACCTGAAAATTTTAAAGGGTTCTATCAGCGAAGAATATTGACGAACTGAAACAAGCAAGAAATTAATGCAATAGAGCTAACCAGAAACTACGACCCAAGGAATTTTCTAGCAACCTATGCAGCATTGAACATTTTCAGAAAGGTGAAGTGACTATGTCCAAGAGAATTAGCTCTATTAAAGCTACAGGTTATATCTCTGAACCAGTTAGAAGATTTGTTTCTTAGAAGAGCTTCAGTTTCCACCTAGTCTCTAGATGATTTTTTTTTGGAAAAATATCTAGATGAATTTTTCTCGGGGAGATGCATTATACAAGACAAAATGATTTGGATACTTTTACTTTTATCATATTAGAAAGGGACAAGATAGAAGATTTGGGACATTGATCCAGTTTCACTGACTTAAAAAGCTCAAAGCATGAATTTTCCTTCTATTCAGAAACCTACAACTTGCAAGTAGAAGTCCAGATAACACTAGCACATAAATTGGTGTCTTAGCCACCTATGAAGCAGTTAAGAAGAAATACACATAACAACCTGGAGTGCATGAATTGCAAACGTTGTTGGTAACAGTGGCTTCTAATACAGCTCCAGGGAGCCACACAGCATTTCTACACTGAGAAGTTGAAAGAAATGGAAGTTCAGTATATGATAGATAAGAGTTAAGATAATAAACATCCACATTCACCCCATCAGTTTTGGCATGAGCCATAACGTGACTTAACTGTAATATTAACAACGCTAAAAGAAACATAGAAGCTGCTATTGATGTTAATCTATAAATAACATTTTTCACAACTCAGCCAACAAAGCTGAAATCCTACACATGGGCTGAGAAGAGTGGGATTTGAGGACCCAAAACTGAAATTTCCATCCTAGTCCTTCAGCCAAGTGAACCATGAAGCAATTTCCTAAACCATGATTATACTCTATATGAAAGGATGAAAAGATTGAAAAGATTTGCAACATAAAAATAATCAGAACATTTGAATCAACACGATCTAGATTCAAACGACCATAGGAATAAAGGATAATGCAGCCGAATTTATGCAGTTATTGGAATCCATAACAATGATGGTGAACTCGACTAGGAAAAATGTAGAAAATAAAGGTATATAAGAGCAATTTGGCAAATTCAGCATTAAACAGTTGCAAACTAACTCGTCAGCAGGACGATATAAATGAAAAACCATTACGGCTCCTCTCAAAACAGTGAATTACGTGTTGGGAACGCCTTTGATAAGGAATAAGACGTTCTGTGAAAAAATAACCAACCTGTGGGAAACCCAAGCAGCCAACCATAAAATTGCCATCCTGTTCAGAGGGACCACCTAGTTTTATTAGACAATAGGAAAGTCCTAGACTTGTAAAAGTAGCATGGAAATGTAAGTAAAACTGCATGTTCTTACTTAACCTTATCATTTGGAAATATGAAACATTTACTTAATTGATAATACAGTTGGCCCTTAAGTAAATGTGATGACTCAGTGATAGCCCATATAGATATAATGTAAATGAAAAAGCTCATACCCGGCTTCTCTTCAATACCATGTTTGATTCCTGGCAAAGTCCACATAACCTAACGGTTTCTCCTACTGCATGAACATCATCTCCTCCAGATCTATCCGATCTGTATAGGGGATAAAAAATGCATTAGAGTTGAACCATTTGTAATATATAAAAGGTTTAGGAGGAGCTGAGGATCCACCTCTGAAAGAAAACTTCCATGGCTTCCAAAAGCTTTATTTTATTTGTCCTCGCCTGCAAACATATTGCCTTGGATTGGAGATTGGACATTAAGAAAACGCACTGCATGTATGATTGATCATACTCTGCTATTAAGTTGAACTAAACAAACAATGAAGGAGTATGAATTAAGCCTCGAAAGCATGCAAAAACGCTCAAGTATCACCCATAGCAATCTTTTTGTTTAGCTATTAATGCCAGCGGTCATTGTCTGCGACTGACAAGAGAAAATCCCTCCCAGCTAAAAGATTCCCTTAGCAGGAGGAAGCCAGTAATAACTTACATCCAGGAAGCAAGATTTCATTTGCTGTAAGCATCTTGTCAAAACTTCGTCTTTACTTTTATTCCCCACGCTAACTTCCTTCATGTCACATTCCATCATTGATCTGAGATAGGGTTTCCAGAGTTCATACCTAAAGAGATTCAAAAGTCGCAGATTCCTCAGTAAAAGTGTAGAACAAAGGTCTATGCACTTCAATGTGTAGAAGACACCTAGCTTGTTACTGGAACATAAAACTTTACCCCATATTATCATATCCCATAATTAGCGCCTCACCCTGAAAATTATCAGCTCATAATTAATAAATGAACAATTGCCTCTGTAAAGCTCACAAAAAGTCATATAACTCCAGATGCAGTAAAGTTAAATGCTTCATATTTAGCCTAGTGGCAAGAGCTGGACGCCCTTGAGGTTTGTCATAGCTTGAGGTTACTTCAGCAGACTGTGGACAATCTAGGCCTTAAAACCGTCCACTCAAGTTAGGTAAATGATTAAATAGTCGAGTGGATAAGTTAAACAAGTCTTCTCTTTTTCCCTTCATCAATTTGTCTTCTTATTCCCTTATCAACCTGATTACTTTATGTTTTCTCTTCATTTCTTCTTGCTTTATAATCCTCCCCAATTCCCATCTTTCCTATTCTGCATTGTCTAACTCTCTGAAGAACAAAAGTATATGCAGAAGCAAACCAAATTTTACTTTTCAGACAATGTCATAGTACAAATTTCCTATACTAGGAGCAGAATTTGCAGAAAGGAATAGATCTGGGTCAGATAATTGCATGGAATAACTGAAACTCTAGATATCGTTTTTAAGTTGTTAGTATTTTATGTTCTGTCAATGTTATGCCACTAACTATACATTGTCCTCACGTAGAAACATGCAAATAGGAACTCTTAAACCTAGAAATATACGGACAAGAAAAATGAAACTTGGAAAAGAGCAATATACATAACCAAGAGCCAGATTCAGTAACATACAAGACTAGTTGGTGAGAAACGAGTATTTGTGTCCTTTGTCACATAGAAACGATCTAGCAGCTTTTTTATGTGATCATGCATTGTTGCATCTGTTCCAATGCCCGCCTTAAATACAAGAATATAACACAAAGAATTAGCTAGTATATAATGATACCAAGGAATTCTCTACCCAAAATCATCTATTGCTTATTCCTTTAAATAACATCAAATTTACTAACCTTGTCCATACAAGCTAGTAAATCAGCTTCACTAAGCAGAGGCGGTGGTCTGGTTACTCCAGAATCAAGAGTGAGTGATGTTGGAGTAAACTGCATCATGGTTCAACATTGTGGTTTCTTTCACAATTCTTAAACTTTGAAATGAATCCAACAAAAAGATATAAGTTCAAAATATTACTGTGCTAATCAGTCTCCATTGGCGAACGCTTGTTTTGTACAATATCAACTAATTTACCCAGCAAAGGAAAATCATATAAAGAAGGATGTCAGATCTCCTTTTCAGATGTGAGGAGACAACAAGGTGGGAGATAGGAACAGGTGAAGTTTAGTTACAAAGCTTGGGTGAGATTTGAAAACAAAAGATTTCTAGCAAAATGAATATTCTGATATTGTTGTCAAATTCATCCCAGTCACCAAGCTGAATACTCATACCAACAATCATTAATATTGAAAACTTCCCACTACAAAATCCTAGTACTTTCTGTTCTTGTGTTTTTTGTTTCATTGCATTCCTTTGTGTTCAGAAAGTGCTACCTTGTGCTGTCTATGAGCAGGTTAATTACACTGATCAATCCAACATATATGTGAGCAAATTAAACAATCAGGTTTTAGTGTTTCAACTACCGAATCAATTAATTACTTAGCCCAGCATAAGAACTAGCATCGTATTTTTTTATAAATGTGGTAATTTGAACATGCAAGAAAACGAAAATCAACTCCATAATTTAGCTCCATATATAAATATCATGCACATAAGTTGAATTGCTGCTTTGATCTTGATGTACTAGTTCCACAAGCTTCAAACCTCCCACATGAAAAGAAAATTTTGCTCAAATGACTATCTAGGTGCTCTTTGCTGCTTTATGTGGCAAATAAAGCTATGAAAGGTTTCCCAAGGTGATGATAATGCAATGTTAACCAAAAAGATTTCAATAATATAAGTTATAGGACATGGCGATCCTCATAATTTTATTCCTATATAATTTCAAGAAGAAAATCTGAAAGATAATTAATATAACAACAAACCAATGGCTGAGGAAGGAAAGGACAAAATCATATATCTTCAAATTCAACGAAAAATATCAAACCTGTTGTCCAAAGGCGTATGTTGGAATGATTGAACCTCCCCATGATTCAAAACGATAAACATCCAAGTAGTTTTTCTGGTTGAGAAAGCGTTTGCATCAGATAGTGACGCTTACAAGAAGCAAGGCACAAATAGCTATCCAAATAAGCCATAGAGTGGTCGACAATGATGAGACAAAACTAATTTAGTCATTCATGTCGCTCTAAAGAACAAGATATATACATAAGAATATAGATGAATCAACGGTCCATGCTATAGAATACCCAACTCTTGAGCCAAGGGTCCACCTTGTTTTATAATTTGTCTATTTGTGAAGAGACTGTCCAAAACAAGGCAGATTATTGTGATCAGTTTTATAACAGGGTTGTATACTTGCTGAACCAGGCATTTAGATTTACATTCTCGTGCGGAAACATGGACTTAGCTAAGCTATTGTAGATTCCCTTTTGTTCACTTCAGAGATTACAATATTAAAAAAATGAAAAAGGACCGAAGGCTAAGAATTAGATAGGATACTTACAGATAAAATCACTCTCCCTGTTACAGAAAACTGTTCACCAGCTATATCGATATCCACAATAGTTTCAGCCCCTACAGCTGGTTGTGAAACACATGCAAGAAAATGGCGAACCACTAGCTCATACAATCTCTGTGAAAAGTCGAACTTAGTTAACTTTACAAGAATATATTAGAAGCCTTGTAAGAGAGATAGCATCCGAGGTACTGACATGGTGATCTTGACTCCATGCACTTTCTCCAGCAGAAAATTTAGTGGGGTGAATAGGCGGATGGGCCTTGTCATCATGCCCACCACTACTCGGGTTTCTCCAAAGTCCTGCTCCAGGATCTAACAATCTTTGTGCATATGATCCCCATACAAGATGTTCTTGCTGTTCCCGTACAAGTGCCTATATAAGATTTGAAATCAGCTGGTAAATTAATAGTTAACGCTGAGCAATATAGCAGGCCAATAAGAACCATATTCACGGAAGAAGCACCATACAAAAGAGAGCGAAGACGACAAAGAAACACGAAACACACAGAAACCTAATAGATAAAGTTACTAACATGCAAATCAGTCCTGCTAGAAAAGCAGTCAGTCTCTGTACGAGGATAACTGATGAAACCTGCTTGATAAAGATCTTCTGCCACCTACAAATAACAAAAGAAGAACGAGAATTGAATGCGTCAAAGATTAATGGTCAAACAAATCAGTGAGGATAGAAAACACAAGAATGATTCTTCTGTTTTCCTGCTATGGCAGAAACAGGTTGTCACTCTCAAAATCTGTTCTGACAATAGCGATAAGATTACTATTTTTATATACAAAATAACCTTATTTCTTATCCAACGTTTTTTTAAAGATGTTTTCAGCACCAGTAGAATTGTATCCTAAAAATTACTAAATGTTTATCATATCCTAAAGTATATGGAAGAGCCCAATTGTTCAATTAGTATGCAGATAGTGTTTCTGAACTCTTTCTTGACGTTGCTGATGAATCATCAACATGCCAAATTTAACTCGAAATAGATCAATGCGTCTATACCATTAATAGCAAAGACTTGCAAGAATGTAACATAAGAGGTGCATCCCAAATGCTCCCACCTTCATAGTGTGCTCAGAGCTCATCCTAAAATATCTTGAAGCACGTTTTTCAAGCTCAATAGTACTCAACGGATATGGAGGATATTTCAGCTTCTCTCGCTGCAGTACTTTTGTTACCTTTTTGAAATATTAAAAATTTAAAATTAGCAAAACAAGTACTTCAAAATTGAATAAGTTCCCAGGAGATGAACTCTTTGCTTACAGTTGCGGTGGGTTCCTGAACGCACATTTCATAAAGTACAACTGCTGAATTGTAATCAAAGAGATGCCCACGCCTGTAAAACCAAGGTGACATAAATCTTAAGATTATAACATCCAAAACTCGAAAGGCATTGTGTACCAAACCTCAAGAGCTTACACCCAATTGAAGGTAGCAACTCCTTCATCTGATGTGTGAGAACAATTGATAGTCCAATATTCTTCTGGCTCATGTGATTGTATCTCCCAATAACGTTCCACAATGAAGCCAAGTGTAGGAAACTGCAAAATCAACAAATCAGAAAGACTGATCCATAACTAGTATGCAAGTAATATCAAAATTTAAACCATTTGAATCCCGTGCTCTGAAGTTGTAAGCTGCAACCAACCTGACAAGGCCCATAACTTAAAACGAGATTTCTTTCTTCCTGAGCAGAATCTATGATAAACTTATCCCTCAACAGCATGGTCTGAAACCTGGTAAAAGAAGCACCAATTCGTAAATCAATTTCCTGCAAAATGAAAGAGTCATTATCAATCCTCTTAGCTATCAATAGGAAATATCACTTATGATTAGGTAGGAGATATGATAGCTCAAATTTAACTCCTAAGAGAATTAAACAAAAAAGATTATCATTGAGTTCGTTTCTGTGACTTTATTATTGTGAAATAGTTGTTGCAAAAGTTAGACATTCGTTCCTACACGATGAACAATACTCACTTGCCTAGCATCCACAGCATCAGCAAACCACTGATTAGGAGCGACAAGATTTTGAACTGCCTCATGAATTTCCCTGTTGGTTTAAATATATTTTTAAAAAAAAATCAGGACCAAACAAACATGGATATAAAGTAACTTGATTCAGTTCCAATCCCTCCAGAATCCCAAGTTTTAAAATTCCACAAATTAGAATTAACTTCCATCCAGTGAATGAGGATAGCATATTCTCTTACGAAACCTGTCAATTAAAGCAGAGAAGCGAGCTCTACGAATCGTGATTTGACGATTAACTGCTCTACATACTTCGATTACTTCAAATGCGATGTTCTCTCCCTCTCTATCACAATCAAGCCACAAAACAAGCCACTGACACCTCCTTGCTTCCTCCTCCAATGTCCTTTTGATATCCTTCTTATCCTATACCAAAATACTAAGTAAACAGTAGAGACGGTATGCTTAAATGTTTGATACATTTCAATGCATCAAAACGATTTGTACCTCAGGAACGTATTTCCGGACAGAAGCAACGTAGAGATCTGCCGGGTCACAAGAATGCCACTTGCGGAAGGATTCCTCGAATTCGAGCTCCATGAGATGGCCGGTGACGGATGTGAAGAGCATGTGGCACGGTTGGCCGTTAATGGAGTAATTGAACTCGAAGATCTTGTTGTAGCGGGAACGCCCTTCTCTCACTCGCAGTTGATTCCGAGATAGTATGCCGGCCACCGATTTCGCCACCGACGGCTTCTCCGCCACGTTGAGGACGTTGATCATCGCCGGAGATATGGAAGCAGAGAGTGAGGGGAAATGGGCGGGCGGTTTTGTAGTTTTGCTGCTTTTACTGGGGCTTTTCCCGCCTATTTCGTAAGCTTGAAAATGGAACCGGCAATTTTTATCAATCTTT
>JAOSBL010000210.1:30000572-30016684 GCA_027568915.1 Erythroxylum roraimae
TAAATTTGCAATTAAGCCCAAAATTTGGGAATCACCAAAACTTTTATTTTTATTTTGGTCCTTGGACTTTTGAGAATTATAATTAAACCCTTAACTTTATAAAATTACAAATTGGTCCTCCAAGAATTGAAAAATTACAATTAAGTCCTTTAACTTTAACAACTTTACAAATAAGCCCTTATATATATCGACTTTTCCAATTAAGCTTTCTAAGTGTCCTATAAGTCTATAAATCATGTCTAATCACCTCTAAGGCATTAGAACATATTTAATTTAACCACCACTGTCATATACATCCAATGGACTCGGTTTTTCACACTTAAAAGCTTATATATCGGAAATCTCCAAGATTTCACATAACGATGAACTCTAAGTTCATGTAAGGGCATATAACATTATAAATCATTGGCACACGTACCAAAAGGATTCAAATTCATCTTTGAACTCATATACAACCATGTATATATTAATATACAATAGTATCTCCAAATATAGAACAATCACCAAAGGGCTCAGAAAGTCCGGCGTTACATAAAGGATCTCCTTTTAATAAGAAGAGGCTTGTGGAGTTTTGGATAGTTCCTTTAAGTGAGGAGTACACTGCAATACTATAAAATAAGCTAGCCTAGAAAATCAAAGATTCATAGAGTTTTACTATTCCTTATAATATGGATAGTTTTTTAATTGAAAGGACATTGGAGAATTTAGGATATGGTGTTAGTTTGATGCAATTGACATGTTTCAGAGATTAGGAATAGATGGACCTAAACCAACTAGGATGAGCATTCAATTAGTAGATAGGTCAATTAAGTATCCTAAGTCCATTATAGAACATACTTTAGTTAAGGTTGACGAATTCATCTTAACTACCGATTTTGTGACTTGGATGTAGAGGATAAAATAGAAGTTTCCTTGATCTTACGACAACCTTCCTTACCTACTTCTAAATTTATGATTAATGTGTATGATGGGAAATTAATCCTAAAGGTAGAGGAAGAGGAAGTAGTTTTTAAGATATCCAAAACCCTTAGGCATCCACTTGTCAAATATGATACTTATTTCTCTATAGATGTGATTGATACTGAAGTTTCACATGTTATTTAGGAAATAATCACAAAATATCCATTGTAAACTTGTATCATGAAAGGAGAAGAAGGTAACATGGATAACCTTATTCTAATAGAGCATATGCCATATTTGGAAGCTAATAAGCCTATGATTATAAAGAGGAATCTTTGAGGAGATTAAGAGACCTAAGAAGAATATAATCAAGCCTTCATTTAAGGAGACACCAAAGTGAAGAGCTTGAACAAGAAGTCCAGTTAAAAATCTATAAAGAAGTGATTATTGGGAGGCAAACTAATGATTTACATGTTTAGTTTCAATTTGATAGATTTTAGGATCTTTACTATTAGTATTATATTTTTTTAGTTGATGTTAGTTTTGTTGCACGTGTTTTAAGTTAAAATTAGTTTTTAAGTAGTATACTCAAGCACATTTTGTTGTTCTTTCATTATTAGATCGAGAATATCTTACTTAGGATGAGATTTAGCTAAGTTTTACAGAATATATAGGCAATAGAGTATCCAACACAAATCTGTGTTTTTTCATGTGTTATATATAACATCCTTATATGTCTTTAGAGAGAAAGCCAATAGCTAAGGAGTACTAGTAACATAATAAATATTAAGGATTATTGATGGCGTTGGATAAGGTTGGCATTCTTTTATGATACAAAAAAGTACCCCACATTTTCTAGTTTTTTATTGTTTTCCTATATAGTGTATTTCAAGGATGATGTGCAACTTAAGTTTAGGGGAGGGAGTAATCTACTTATACTTATTATTTTTGTTATAATTAACTTTAATAAAGAATAATTCTAGAAATATTTTTAACTTTTAAATAATATTGATAAAGATGATTCATTATAAGTGTAGTTGTTATAAGTGATTTGATTTGTTTAGATAAATAATTAAGAGTATTGATAATCAAGTTCATTTTAATTTGCTTCATTAATTTTAAAAATGGATACTTGATTTTCATTTTAATACTTTCTATATATTTTGGACATACAATTAAGTTAGAAGTCAATTCTTTTTAAGAATTTTAATCATCTCATTGAAAACAAATATGTAAATAAGTGAGCATTAAATAAATACATTACTGACTTCAAATTAAGTAAAAAAACTGAAGTGAAAGAATAGTGTCTGTAATTATTTGGAATAGCAACCTAATTTAATATCTAGGAGTATTCATGACAAAGTGTTTACTTTCGTACCAAAAGGTTAGATGACTTTTCAAATAGGCCTTTAAATGCTCATATGTTATTTTAAAGTTAGTGTTTTGTTTTTCTTTGAAAGTTATGAAAATATTTGAAAGTTTACTTATCTTTATCATGTATGTTCACTTTATATATTAAGTTGAATTTTATGGAATGATTTGAACTTTGAAGGATTGTGGAGTTAAATTAATTTATTACTTGATACAAATAGCTAAATACCTAGTAAATTGATGTTTTTTGCAATTGAATGAATAACTGAGAGTCTTAATTGATCTAATTGATTTGTTAAAATCATTCCTAGAGTTGCCACCTATTTAAGTTAAGAGTGATAAAATTGATTTATTTAAGGACAAATAAATGCTTAAGTGTGGGAGAATTTGATAAATGATAATTAGATTACATTTTTATCATAATTTTTAGATAATTTTCATTTGAACCCTATATTTTTATAGGTTTGGTACTCAATATGGATTTTATTTTGTTTTTAAGTATCCCTTTAATTCCTCAACGAAAAATAAATGACTTTGTCCATATTTGAGTCATATTGGAGCAATTTTGGTATGATTTCAAAGGTAAAACTCATAACATGGGTCAAATATATACCCATATTCTACCTATGTATGCTATTGATTTATTTTGTTTCGTTGAGAATTTGTCACGTGACTAAACATGGTCTAAACATGAACTTGTTTCTATACCTTCAATTTTTTTTTCCTCAAGATAAACCCTTAGATGCACATTTTAGGATTTAAATTGATTGGAATAAGAAGATTTCATGTAGAATTATTTTTACTTTTATGTCTTTTATTTATTAGTGAGAACATGATCTATGGATGATTATTTTATATTTTTAGAAAGGTGAACCCTAGTGTTATCCTTGTAAGGATTGATTCAATATTATTTATGAAGTAAGATTTATGTTGAAATATCTTTCAATATTCTTAATTTATAAATTTTAATATTCTTAATTTATAAATTTTATGTTAGTGATTAGATATGATATTAATTTATGTTTAGACGATTTGAGAGAACCTACATGTAAGTTGACCATGACTTAAATATTTGGAATTTTATTGGGTATTAGAGATAATCTTATATAAAATCTTCTAATGTTAGGGTCAATCTTTTCATAAAAATTTACATAACATAATGCACGCTTAAGAATTTTAATTGGATAGAGATATTGATTAATAAACTTGAGAATAGGTGGTTGTGTACAAGGATCCCTGTTAAGCATCTATAACTGAACAGTTAAAGTACCCTACTCATAATTGGCGAATTTATAGGTTCAATTCCTACTAGATGCACGCCAATAGAACCTTCCAATAAGTCTGTTTGAATTGGCTTTACTTTAACATAATCTCATCATCCATATATAACAAATTGTTTTGGTATGTTCATATCATATCATATGAACAATAAGAATGCTAATTCTTATTAAAACTATAACTCATTGGGAAGAAAATAAGTGGTAGAAACAATTATGTAGTATTTACAAATAAAATTATTTGGTTATTAGGGAAGGATAAACTAGAAATAAAGCATTAGGTCAAACTCTTCTTTGGTGTCAAGGTAATAACTATAAATCGTCATCCATACCTAAGAAATGGTAGATCAATGAGACCTATTACGGGAGATACAACACATTCTAAACGTATGATCATTATGCTTCAATTGGTATGCAGTAATCAACCAATATAATTATTTTTTAAAATGACTGTTCCCCCTTTCATCTTTTTGCTTTCTACCCTTAAAATCTTCTTTCATTTTCTCTGAAACTACTAAGACCCATTACACCTTTTTTCCATTGTCTCTTAATATCTCCACTTTAACCTACTTTCTTAATCTTAATCAGTTAACTCTCTCACATTTCTTCGTGATTCAGTCAATATTCTTAGACCTCTATTGGGTGACATCATTTTCTTTCTCTAGTAACTCCCTTCTTTGGTGAGTGTTTGGTGACAAACAAAGTTGTACTAAATTCTTTTTCAACTCTAAGACTGAAAACTAACACTCATTTCCTCCAAAACACCGCATATATACAACATAGGTTCCGGTTGGATGCCGACCTGCAGCAGTTGTATCTCGTATCTTTCCTTTTGAGAAGCACATGACAAAAATGCCTTTATTATAAAAAATAAGAAGAGATCATTACTTGAGAGGCTATTCACATTATGTCGAGTATGCCCTCCTCCATAAGACTAAAAGCCTGATTTTGAAAGCCCCGTCTACATGCACACAATTGAGAAAGCAACCCAAAGAGCCTGTAAACCATGGTGTCCCATTCCCACAGCCAGGAATTACCGCAGATAAATTATCTGAATGAGAGAAAAGTAGAGGCCGAAATTATGCAGTCTTCCTCCCCACTAGGTGTAAATGTCACAAGGATTCAGATGTGAAACTTCAACAGCCACCACATAGTCCACACCCAACTCCATCTCTATAAACCTAGTTACTTGTGTCCCGAATGTTAGTAACTATAATGAAAAATCTAAGTTCATACAACTGACTTTAAGTCGTAGCTCAGCTGGATTTCAGTATTATATCATAAGAAAAAATGGTCAAGTCGTCCGAACTACTTGACTTTGTCCCTATATTGTTTTGGCACATTACATATTATAGACTATGAGACAGCTTCAATAATTGCAAGGCAAACTCAAATGGCAGTCTTGAATGTAATTCCAGATATTAGAGAAAATAAAGTCATTCAAATATCATATCTTCTCTGGTCTTGCAACGACATGCCCGCCAACAACAACAACAGGGACTAATACTACAAACATTATGACAGTTAAGATTACAGCAGAAACTATATAGAAAACAATGCAAATCATCAAATATTATTCAGGAAAAAAATCATTCTCAAGCATACAATGCAGTGGCAGAATGTCATTTAAGGAGGGAAAATTAATAAGCACCCTATTATCTTGACACAAACAAACCAACTCATCCAACAACAATATCAACATTTTTAAGAACCTAATGCTTGGACGAACTTCAAAAATCAAACTTAACAAAAGAGCTACTGTCAAGTCAATCAACACTAGTTACACGTCTTTGGGCTGCTTTTTTCCTTTCATAATCGGCATCATCTGTGGGCAACTCATAGCGACAAACAGGGCAAGTATTCCTGATTCCCAGCCATGGCACAATGCACTCCCCATGATACCGATGTGAGCATGGCAACTGCTTTGCACTTTCTCCAATGTTAATATCATCCTTACAAACAGCACAAAGAGCATTATTACTGTCTACATCCTCTTTTGTCATAACCACCGACAGAAGTGTTTCAACAACAGATTTTGCAGCCGGAGGTCTACCCATCAATGCGATTTCATTCTCTGCAAACTGTCCAAACAGCATCTCATATTCTGCAGTGTAAATATAGTCATCATGATCACCAAAATAAGGCTCAACGTTTCGGTCCAGCTCCTCATCTGCATTCGATTCCAGATTGTTTGTGTTCAACAAAACCTGCCACTCCAAGTTGCCCAATCCTCCACTCCTCTCTACACTCACCAAATCCTCAGGAGAAATAATAGGTGAAATGGAGAATGATACTGATGCTTCCTCATCATCAACAAACACGCTTAGTACCTCTCTCTCGTCAACACGACCATCAACTTCCTCCCACTCAAAATCCTCATTGTTTTCCCGTCGGTCATCCAATTGAAGTGAATCCCAACGAAAAGGAATAGTAACACTCACATCATCATCATCTTCATCATTATCATCATTATGATAATTACCATCTGCGACATTGAAATGATCCGACCCATACTCATCCCCTGAATGAAAGTCCATACTCAAAGAATTTTCATTCTGCTCCGAATCAGAATTGGACTCAAATCCAACAACCCCAACCCCACTCGCACGAACGCTAACAGTAGACTCGGCCTCACAAGATTCAAAAGCAGCAACCCTTCTCTCAACAAAAAAATCATCATCACCGTAATCATCATCGTTAATTTCATGCTCTATACTTTGGAACCCACAATTCTCCTGACAATCTAAACCAAACCCTACCTCCATGTCGAGCTCCAAATCATCCATTCCCGGTTCACAACTATCCTCAATCACACCAAAACCCAATTCGTTAGTCGAATCGGACCCAAAATGAGAACCAAATTCGTGCATCGAATCGGAACCGGCCACGTGAGATTGCTCAACACGCTGTTGAAACAGATCCATCACGAAACTGACCTGGTTCTCGCGTTCTAGAAGATCCGGTTCATTAAGAACCACGGAGTCTGGATCCGAAACAGGGTCTTCGTCGTCGTCGATTGGCCCAAAGTTGAAATTCGAGGGTTGGGATTGTCGATAACAGGAGAGAGAGGCCGTCGGTGAGCGAGCGGTGATCGCGGAGGAGGACGAAGAAGCAGATATTTTAGGAAAGTAAGGCTCTAGGTGGCGGTGGCCGCGGTGATCTGATTCGACGACGACGTCGCGTTGGGCAAGGTGACGGTGAAGGTAAGAGACATTCGCCATTGTCAACAGGAGGTGTGAAAAGCCTAATTATATTCTTTTTTCCTTTTTTTTCCCCAAATGCGATAATACCTTGCAATTTGGACTTGGAGTGAAAAGCGTGGATATTTCAGGTAAGGAAACACTAAAAAATTTACGTAATTGCCCCTATTATAAAATTACATCTCTCTTGTATATATGTTTATTCTACATAAATAAATAAATAAATAGGACTTAACCTTCTGAGTTTGATCAATTTGAGACTTAAACTTATAACTTGCTTATAAAAGGTCTAAAAATTTACGAATTTATTCAATTTAAAATTTTTTTGGACGAAAATTAGAGCATATTTTACACGCACTTTTACATGTAGGTCAGATAATCTTTAACCGTGGGAAGTTAATAACACATAAGTTATTGTCCAAGCCAGTGGAATTTAAGAAAAAATTTTAATTTCATTTAAATTTATACTCTTCAACCCTAAATCAACCATTTTGTTCTAAAGCCTGTTAGTCTTCTTTGTAGCTCTACAACATACTGCAACATATAGCTATCAAGGGAATTGAGCTGGAGAACCTCATCAGCTGTTATTATACACCTAATCTGCTCTAAGTTTACTACAATAGCTTTCTCTCTACCAAGAATTGTTGAGGGGTAAACAAACAAAGAATCAAGCAAGCGTAGATCACGAGCAAGTAGATCACAACGACACATCATAGTGAACTTGTCAACCTCAATAATCTGGGAGTTTCCAGATGCATCAACACGAATCCAAGACCGAAGACCCTGGCCACGCTTTTTCAGACCCAAAACATCCACACCCTGAAAAGGTTGGCGTCCAGAGGCAGATGGCCGATAAGATGCTTCTCTAAGGTTCATTGCTGAAGCAGGTTTTGGAGGCAGTAGACGTTCTTTGAGGTCTGCCATTAATAACAAGCTCTAGATGCTGCATCGTGAAGAGAAAATTAGAAAAATGAGAAGCATCAAATAGCGCTAACATTAATTTTATTCTTATTTGGGGTGAGAGGTGACTGAGAAACCTAATTCGATGTGTTGTAATGTATCGAAATTTTCTTCCTTCTGGCTGAACAGAGAAACACTTCTTCTGACACTTTGAGACATCATTACAAGGGGGAAACTTTCAGATCCAAAATCTATATCCATGAACTACTGTCCGCAGCATACAAAGAGCCACGCAAAAATTGGCAGCCAACTGTGGACTCAAACCACTAAACCCTCAATTATCACACATTCTAGGACCCCAATACAGATGTTTCATCCAATTATAGTTAAAATCCCCTCCCCCAGCATCCAACAAGATGTGTCAAGATTAGATGCAAGAAGAAACGAATTTTAGCTATATAAAATATTGACGCTACGACTCGAATAAAGTTGCAGGAAACCGATAACAAGATAATACAAACAGCAAAACAGAGCCAAATCAGAACAACAATGATAAAGCTCAAAAGACAATAGAAGATATGTTCTGCACACAGGGAGGATTCAAGCTACAAAACTCTAGCTACCCATTTAAACATACATAAGAGTTCTATATTCTATTCAAAACATTTCCATATCGGGAAAGAAAAAAAAAAGGGAATACCTCCAACGGAGAAATCCGAGTAAGCCCTCCAAAAGAAACCGGTGAAGTCAGGGAGGCCCTTAAAAAGATTCAATCTTTAACACCTGAAGTTACCAAAACATCACCAATTGGAAGTCTCCCAGGTGGTGGCGTAAACACAAGAGTACAGAGAAAGCAAGGCAATGATTGAGAATTTCGTTAGTTTTCAATTTTCTAATAATATTTATATGAGCAAAAATATTATACGTGAGAGTTTGCTTGGAGCCTGGAGGTTGGAAGTTCTATGCTATCTTTTCGTAATTTCTTTTGGTCATGGGCACAGCTTTGGCGTCAGATCCTCTGGCTTAAAATCACTGAAAATACGGGTCCTGAATTGGCGAGGTCAGACTCCGACCACGACACCCAGTGGGCATTTGCAGTTGCACGGGGGTTTGTAATCTAATTATTTTTGTTTCCTGGATTTATTCATTTTCATCATTTAAAACCAATAATTTTTCAACGACTTGTGTTATGAATCTTTATTGTTTCATGATATATTACCATGAATCTATGTAGATGCAATTACTTCAAGTTGTGTCATGATGATGACTCATTCTATGAACTTTTCCTTCACAGTAAATACTACCACCGTTTTCTAAATTAAATTCATTTTAATTAATATCATTAATTACATAATCTGTAATTATTATTTTCAGTAATTTATAATATATATATATATATATATATATGCCAAAATCGAAATATAGTTATATTCATGTGAATAATGCTGGACTTATATATATATATATATATAGATGGTTTATTTAATAAATAATATTTACGTATTTTTTTTTAAGAAATAATATTTATGTATTTACTAATTTAAAGGACTTATGTTCAAATCAAATTTAAGTATAATTTCATGACATTAAATTTACTTAGATATTGTTTTGACAAGTTAAACATATTTACTATATGTATATAATTAAAAGATAATAATTATAAATCTTATTATTATTTAAAAAAGACATTTTAATGTTTTAAAAACCGAATCAAAAGTTAAACTTATAAAAGAAGATGTTTAGGATTTATAAAATTAAAAATTTTAAAATAAAATTGAAATAAACTGTTCTTAAATTTAGAATTTAATTGAAAAAAACTGTTAAATAAAAATTAAGACTATTAAATAAAAATTAATTAGCTTATTTAAAAATTAGGTTTGCCCGAATCTTGATCAGATGCCCAATCGAGCTTGAAATCACCTGAAAACATCGCTGTTGTTCAAAGGGTTAAGATTAGGGTTTACGTCAAGCTTGGTCGGATGCCCAATTGGACTTCAAATCACCCGGAAACGCCCAATTAGGTTTGGATTCACCCGAACCCGGTCTAGCTTATTGCCATTCAATCAAGGCTCCAAACCTCCCCGGTAATGACAAGTGATAGTCAGCTAAAAGATATACAGTGTACAGTAGTACAGGGAACTACAATAACTAAAAATTACAGCATAAAATGGTGTCAAAATTTCATCCCAGTCCCAGCCAGAGATAAGTGTTGAGTAAAAGGATATGAAGAAGCATGTTAATAATTATCACAAGCTCTGATGCCAATCATGTCTTTTTTAGCCTCTTTATCCTTTCCAGTGCACCAAGCCGGTTTTCACCATCTATAGTATCCCTTGCACCACCAACTCCATCTGTCATCATCCCTTGATTTTCACCCTCCTCCCTCTTCCTGACCAATCCTCCAAAAACTGCATTCGGAACATCTTTCTGCTGAATCTCGACTCGTTCATCATCACCTTCTTCAGAATCGTTTTCTTCGGGAAGTTCAATGTCTTCATTATTCGCTTTTGTCCCACCTTCAGTCTGTGACTCCACACCTGCACTTACAAATCCAACTTTTCTACCGTTGTTATCTCTAGCAGCAGTGTCATTAACTGCAGGAGCTATCTGTCTCTCCAGAGCAGCCATTTCGTCCTCAGGAACCCCTGCCTGTTTCAATTTATCTTTGGCATCATCAATGTTCAGCCTCTGATCCTTCTGCATCATATATTCGGGCAGGATGAAGTGCGTCTGCAGCAAGAAGCAAATCAAGAAGTTATGTAGCAATCTTAGTAAAATCCGGTATCAAAGGAATTAAATAAAGCAAAAATGGATCATCAAAATTCTAAGATGTGTTGCACTTGAGATTTCAATGAGCTAATGTGATAAAAGATCAACTAGTACAAAAAAATGAGACACATTGCCAATGAAGCAGAAATGGAAACAGTTCAGAGTAGAAGTTAGAAACAACAATCAAACTTGAATAAAGAAAAAGTAGAAGTCAAAGGAGTGGGCATGTGTGCCATACGTCCCACTTGCTATACCGAAAAGTTCTGGCTTTGATCTGATAATGGTTCATTTCTATCAACTTAATAAAAGACTATATAATAGCATTCACTTATGTGGATCCTATCTCATTTTAAGCATAATTGACTTCAAGCTATTTCGAACAAAGAGTGGATCACCAAGGATGGCATGATACCTGGCTATAGCTTGCTGAGACGGTTCGTTTGAGACGCAACATTTCTCGGAATGTATCTTCATTTCCATGTTGCACTTCAAAGTCATGCCATCGATTCCAGAAGTCCACATCAGATCTTGGATCTGAAAATGAGGCTGCAAAGACATATATTGCCCGTGCACGATCTATTTCTCCCAAGTTTTTCTCAAGCTCGGCATACTTCAAGCACATAAGTTTTACATCTTTGTCTGGCAATCCGGATTCTATTGCCTGCTCATATATCTCTCTTGTTTTGGGAACACCAAAGATTTCTGATGCACGAGCAATATAAATTTCATACATACTCAGTTTTTCATGGTTAGGAACAGCCTTTGCTGCTTCATCATACACCTTCATGGCTCGCTTCGCCAAGCCATAATCCTCCTCTAACTTTGCATACTGGAGATACAGCGGTTTCACTGCATCCGCAGGTGCCTGGCAAGTGTAGGAAAAGAACCACAAACAGTAAGGTCAGCATCACTGAACGGTGAAGTCAATAAGTAGATAATACTTTCAATGATAGGAACAAACCCCGGTAAAAAGCTTCTAGAAATAAAGAAAAATACACAAGCAATTGGAAGGAAAGAAACAAAAGGATCTACAGGAATGAGGAAGTAAACAAGTATTAATTAGTTGCAGACATCATCAATTTGATCAGAGCCATTATGACAGCAATTGGAAGGAAAGAAACAAGAGGACCTACAGGAATGAGGAAGTGAACAAGTACTACACAGCTGCAGACATCATCAATTAGATCAGAGCCATTATGGCAGCTAAATTTGATCAACATGCTCTATCTACAAGAATGAAAACTAGACGAAATTTGTAACGCTTGCTTTTATCTTTCATATGCTTTTATAATTTGTTTTATTATGTGAACTCATTATAATGTTGACATAGCTTGGTTATAGTTAATACAAACCTTTATTCAATTTTCAAAAAAAAAAAAAGAAAATCCACTACAGTAGCACAAGAATTATCATCAGTATATTGTCATGTGTAAAGTAAGTACCAATTAAAAGTCTGAGGAACTGAAACACTGAGATTGCTCAATAGAATGCATACCATCTCAATTGCATGTTCAAATAACTCTCTTGCACGTTCCAGCTTTGTCTTGCCATATCTCTTCACGAACTTCGATAAGTATGTCACCCATATATCTTTCACATGAGGGTACTTGAATATTTTGACACCCCTTTCATATACCTTGAACGCATCTTCAAAGTATTTATTTTCCTACAGATGCAAAAGCAGTACAATTTATCAATTTGCTAAAAAAAATAGCAGTCAGAACGACAGAACCAAAATATTAAAGAAATATACTTCCAAAAGCCATGCGTAATTGATAATGATTTGTGGTGTAGCTATTCGAAGGTCCAATATACGCTCATAAACTGCTCGAGTGGATTCCAAGGTCCCAAGACCCTCCTCCAAATCAACATAAAAAGCCCAAAGTCTCAAAGACTTGTGCACTTTCATCTGAACAGGCTCATTCCCATCAGCAGCCACTGTAATTGATATCACATATAAAAGTTCTTGACCGTTAGTTCCTGATTTTGAGCATCCAAAAAAAGAATACAAAAATCAACTTATTACAATAAAGAAGAACAGAAGTTCCACCAGTTCGACACAATCCTCAAGGCCTAAACTCCTGATAACAGATCTTTTCAAATATGTCAGTGGATGCAAGGACCTAGAATAATAGGAGTATCATAAAATGTATTTGCATTACTAAAACATATGCCTGGACCTTTCAATTTTGTATCAAGACCAAGTAACAAATTGAATCAACTTCACAGTGATTATATCAAGCGACAGAATTACCAAGCCAAACAAGCACTCCTGAACTGTAAGAATTAATCAAGAAATATTCACGAATGTCAGGACAACCGAAATTACCTCTTCGTTTGACTTCAACTGACGGTTCTGCAGTGGCTCGCCTCAAGAGCTCCAATGCACCTTTAAAATTCTTATGTCTGATTTCCATTTCAGCCCACTCACACCACACACTAGCTAGATTATCCACAGTTTTATAGTTCACTTGTACAGCCTTGTCAAAGATTACTCTTGCATTCATAAGATCATTGTGATTTTCATACAATTTAGCAAAAGCAACCCACAAAGTATGAGGCTTGCCCACTGCCTTCATTGGATCAACTGTCCTCACAGCCTCAGTATAAGTTAGAATCTGTCTTGTTGGATTACCTTCAAACAGCTTAACCCGTCTATGCCACTGTTCCACGTTGTGTGGATTCTGTCGCAAAAGTACACTATTAGCCAACTCAGGCCTTCGATCCATTAAAAATTCCAGTTGAGCCAACATAAAATCCACGTCATTATCGTCATGTAACCAGAATCCATTAAGTATCCTCTTTTCGAAGTTAGAATCCACTTGCAAACGAATATCTTCATCCAACTCTACCCCATTCTCCTCCGCCCCATCTTCCTCTTCGTTGCTTATATCCAGATCCTCCATCTTGTGAGCAACCATACTCTCTTGAAACTGTGAATATGCATCAAATATGACACTGAAATCCCTCACTGTAACCACAGTGGACATACCCTCTTCAAAAATATCCCTAGCTTTCTCAAACAAACCCCTCCTAATATAATAATCAGCAAGAGATGTCCACAATCTACCAACCTCATCTGTAAACTTCCTGATTCCACCCCTAATAATAGCATCAACATTCAACCCAGTAATCGCCTTAGCATGTCTAGTAAGCAAATCACACAATTCCAACCACAATGTATGTTTTGTTTTCCCCTTAATAGAATAAAACTGATCATCGTTCAACACAGAAGCCAACCTCTCAGCAGCCTCTTGCCAAAGTCGAGAATTAACTAAAAATTCAATAAACTCCTCAATATGACCAGGATCATACATCAAATATCTCCTGTAAACCCTAAGTGAAGTCTCAATTGGAACACCATCTTGACTCACAAACCTCAAATAAAGCTCCCAAATTCGATCATGTTGCGTCACCGGCAAGGCACAGAGAGCCCTATCGAACGTCCGACGAGTCCGAGTGACGAGTTTCTGATTGGTCAACGTCTGCAAGTACATAATCCATATCCTGGGCATCTTATGCATAGTAACAAGGGCTCTTTCAAACGTATTGTTTAGGGTTTCGTACTGGTGGTGTGTGATAGGTAGATTTCTGACTATATCGAGACGCTCGGTGAGATAAGCGTGCCAAAGCTTGTAGCTTCCAGGTAAAGCTTTGAGAGCTCTCTCGTAGATCAGAAACCGCTTCTTGAAGGGTGATTCGCGGCGGGCCACCAAGTAGCGCCACCATAGCTTGAGACTGAAGGGGTTGCGCAAGATCTCTTCTTCATAGAGAAGGTCGTCCTGTGAAGGGTAAAGCTCTTTGGGTATGGACATTGTTGAATTGCCAAAACCTAACAGCGTTTCTGCAAGTGGCTGTGAAGAGCGGAGGAGCTATTTGGGGTTTTGTTATTACTTCTCTTATTAGACAATTATTTTCTAATGTATGGTAAAATTTATAACTATTTCTTAATACAATTTTAAAAGTTAAAAAATAGTTTCCTCCTTTTATTGTATCTGATTATTTAATAACAAGAAGAATAAAATATTGATGTTAATTAATCATATTTATTTTTTTTATTTTTATTTAATAGTATGTAAATTATAAATAAATAAAAAGTTTGAAAATTATATAATAATAAAATTACATAAAATAAAATAATCTAAAAATGCAGTAATACCTTATGCTGCAATTCTTTTAAATAATATTACATAAATAAAATTATCAAATTCATATAAAAAGTAATAATACTTTATACGTTCAACATTACGAAAAAAAAAAGAAATGAGGACTGACTACTAAATCTTTTTAATTAAAAAATTTAAAATTTTAATTTAAAACTAAAATTTTAATTTATATATGATTTAATATCAATTTAAAACCGGTTTGAATCCTTTCTAAATTATTAATTTAAATAACATTGTTATAAGGTAATTTTACTATTTAATTAAACTAATTTTAAATCATTCTTAATCAGATTTAGTTATATTTTAATATATTTTAAACCTTAATCAATTTGACCTTTCTGATCTAAATATATTTTAAATTTTAATTAATTCAAATTTTTACTGAAATAATAACTCTAAAAGTTTGAGTAAAAGAATTAAAAGATTTAATCTTAATCTTCAAACCTCAACAGCAAGCATCATTGTCAATGAAATTCCTACTAAACCACTGAACTGAAATTGAGGGGGGATTAGGCAAGTGATCTCCTCTCACTTTATCTTTTTGATCCGGTTTAAGAGGGGTTATCGCAAATTATTGGAAAGTTGACTTTGTTAGTGAATATATAAAATTAATTAAGTTGACCTCATACAACAGCTTAAGCTATTGTGATAAAACGGTTACTTAACATAGTATCAGAGCTTTTGTGACCGAGTGGTGGTGAGTCAAAAATAGAGTAAACCTGTGCAAATTTTAAGCTCAAAGAAGTTTCACTTAAAAAGGTGTGTTAGTGAATATATAAAATGAATTTTACTATCATCATAATTGTCCTGCTCTTAATCTCACAAATATCACAAATATGATGTTTATCGACGATCTAATCCTATTGTCCGGAGCGAATAGGTTTTCCATAAATATTCTTAAAGACATCCTAACTTGATTCTCAAGTTGGTCTGGGTTGAGAAGAAATTTCCAAAAAAGCAATTTCTATTGCTCCTCAGACATGCATGATTCTATCGAGCTTGCTAGTTTTTTTTAGAATGGAGTTAAGCACACCAACGTTTAAATACCTGGGAATTCCCCTAGTGATCGATTATTTCTGCAAGCGCACAGATTCGTTCTAGTATCCACACAGCAATTATTCTAAAGTTGTCTCCCTCAAGGACCAATTTGTTCACCAGTCAAGTTAAACCTAATTAATTGCATGTTATTGGCAGAAAATAGTAAAAGTGATTGGAGTTGGTTGATCAATTAATTTGCAACGATAGCAAAACAATTAAGGAAAAGTTTTAATCAATGATTTAGGACTAGGGATCGGGATTCACTCATTCAAAGGTTGAGTTGCACAATATGAAATTGATCGAATGCAGGCTAAGAAAACAGTGGCACTAATATACCTATATCCTTTCTCAAGGTATAAAGGAGCATTCAGCTAGAGACATCCATCTCTCAATGCGATAATTCTCTAACCAAATCCGTTAAGCGCAAGCGACTTCGCGTTCTCACCCTAGCTTAGGTTATCTCTAACCCTAAACCCAAGGTGTTCAACTTC
>JAOSBL010000210.1:30049337-30060749 GCA_027568915.1 Erythroxylum roraimae
CAACTTCACCTCTTCTTTTATGGAACTAAGCACCATGGAGGTTAGGTTCTCCACCACAGCAGAAATAATAGCATCAGGCATTTTCAGGGATCAAAGGGTAATCAAAAGGATTATGAGAAGTTGAAGGAGTTAGTTATTAGTTGAGAAGATAGAGGTATTTCAGTATTTACAGGGCGGTGAGGATGTTTCATTTTATTGTTTTCTCTGGCGACTTTCTTCGAACACTTTGCCTGTGGGTAGGCGAAAGCGACAGTTTGCTTGTTGATGAAAGCGAATCGGATGCTTCCGATCCTCCAATTGCATCTTAGTCTCGCGTCACCCAATGATCCTTTTATCTTCAATTCCTTCTTGCCTGGCTTCCATCGGATTAGCTTCTCTCTCGCCTGCATACTCAAAGCCCAGTTAACATGATGCCATTTTACTTAAAAATTTCAAGTTTTGATCTAGACAACCTTAACTCGAACTCGGCCACCGAAGCCCAAAATGCTAAAAAAGTAAAAATAGACACTTGTCTGTTTTTTAAATTATATATTGTACGATAGGATAATGATATTCTATAGCAAAATTAAATAAATTAAACTTTTGCTTGATTTAAATTATAATAATTTAGACTTATTAAGAAATATTGATAATTTTATAAAATCAATTTAATATTTTAGATAACCTATTTTAATTAAAATTTATAATTTAATAACCGATTATCAACCAACTATATTTTTAAGTCTCTAATATTAGTTATAACTTTTAATCGTACTTTGAGAAAAATATATTTGAATTGATATACATTCGAAGAGTTGTGCTTTACTAATTAGCGATGGCAAGTTAGTTTAATCTAACTTGAATTAATAGATTTTAATAATTAAATTTAATTTGAATTCATTCTATTAAAGTGTTTAAATAATATTTTAATTCAAAATTTAATTAAATTGAACCCAAATCAAAAAATCGAAATTAAAAATAAAAAATAGCCAAAGTGGTGATGGTGTAGTGTAAGTCAGTTGAATTTTGGGTAGCTCAAAACTCGATTGAACTCAGGTCAATTTTGATAATATTCTTTTTTAATTAAAATTTAAAACCAACATCATTTTATTAAAGACAATGTTGTTTATATTTGATATATTTGAACTTCAGATCGGATAATTTAAACTCAAATCTAGCCTAAAATTAAAAATTTTTAAAAATTAGAGTTAACTCAAAATTTAATCAATTTAAATCAAGTCTATTTAATTTTGAGTCATATTAAGTTGGACCAAGCCTAAGGTTATGTTTTGATATTTTATATATATGTCAATATTTTTTTACTGTTTATTTTACTATTAGTTTTAATTATTTTTATTCTTAATTTTAATTAAAACATAAATTTGTTTAAGATATTTATTTAGTAAAAGTGTAAAAGAATTTTATATCACGAGTCTTATATTTTTAATCGAGTTTAAAACATATTATAGAAGTCCAAATTTTGAGGAGAGTTATTATAATTAGAATATTTCATTCTTAGAAGGATGACTCAAGAGATTTGAATCGCCCTTGTAAATCAGACTTCAGTTGCAGCTTACTTACAATAAAAGAACATTCCTTCACTTTTTTTTAATTAAGTTATATACTCACTGCTACCCAGATAGAGTTAGAAACATGAAAGAGGACTTATATGTGAGCATATGGCTACAAATTGGAGAGCAATGGCGCATAAAAAAAGCATCAACAATCAAACGGCGGAAGGAAAACCAACAAATCCCCCACAACTCTTTGGCCAATGGTGACGAACTCTTTGGCCAATGGTGACGAACCTTGTTTCTTGATTTGACATGAACCAAGCCAAAGAAGACACACTGGAGATCAATAAATACAACATTTACATCAGAAGATAGAGAATAGACGAAATTTTTGAATGCAGTGGAACTGATACTAGATGAAAAGAGACCAATGATTAACAAACCTTCCCATCAAGTATTTTTAAAGAATATTCCACAATAATTTAGTTATTAACTAAATTAATTTATATTTATACAATAATTTATATTTATTTATTTATTTATGAAAATTAAAATAAAATCATTCTTCTTAATTATTTAATATATACTTTATATTAAATTAATATTATTTAACATATATAATTAATATTATTGCAACAACAAATTATAACATACACAAATATAATATTTATTATACCTCTGGCAAGGTTTGGGAACAAGTGAGATGCCTCCAACACATTAATGTAATTATTTGATCCTGACAAACCAAAATGTGCATACCATATCCACAAATCATAATCAGCTACAACTTCAAGAATAATAGTTATGAATCCACTATGTCTACTATATTGTCACGCCCAAGCTGTTGGACAGTTTTGCCATGTCCAGTACATGCAATCTAAGCTCTTTAGCATACTTGGAAAATCATGTTCTTCATTAATTTTAAGCAATCTTGTAACATCATGTATGGTCAATCCTAAAAAATATGGAAAAATATGCTGATACTAGCAAAGAAAAAGTATCGGATCATTGAAAACGATCTAAGTGCAATGAAATGTCATCGTCCAAATTCCAGAAATTAGATAAGTCAATAGGATCATCATCATTTGATATTGATTTAAATAATGATTTTGAAGATAAAGATGTAAAGAGGTTTGAGTGATTGGAATAATTGAAGCTTGTATCTGTGTATTGATAAGTTACAGATTATATACAAGTACAATCGATATCTAGAGTAATCCTAAGAATCCTCAACAACTAAGTTTAAATTATACAAGTGCTAACTAATTGATAAGAGGAAGAGACCAAGTCAAACAATTTAAAATTAAGAACGTTATTCCTTGTTACGCCCCCGCAAGTTGTAGGTTGGGTCGACAATCGACAACTTGGTGAATAAACGCTCAAAAGCTGGTCGAGCCAAAGGTTTGGTGAGCAGATCAGCGACTTGGTCAGCAGTGTGCAAATGACGAATTGCAATTTGATTGTTCGCTACTTGATCACGGACAAAATGGAAGTCAATGGCTATATGCTTCATCCGACTGTGGAAAACAGGATTTTGACAAAGATATGTTGCTCCAACATTATCTGTGTACACAATGGGAGATCCATCAAGAGTGTAATGAAGCTCATTAAGAAGATTTGTGAGCCAATTGGCTTCGGCTACCCCAGCAGCTACCGCTCGATATTCTGCTTCTGTCGACGAGCGTGAGACCGCTCGCTGCTTCTTTGAAGACCATGAAATAGGTGTGCTCCCTAAGTAAGTGATGTAGCCAGTTGTGAAAGTACGATCAACCGGATCACCCGCCCAATCGGCATCCGAATAGATAAATAATTGATTGTTGCTCTCCTTAACAAAGTGCAGCCCATACATTGTTGTTTGTTGTAAGTATCGAAGCAGTCGTTTTAGAGCCCGCCAATGCAGTGAACTTGGGCAGTGCATGAATTGCGCCAGCTTATTCACAGAGAAGGCAATATCCGATCTTGTAAAGGCTAAATACTGAAGTTTGCCCACCAGTTTCCTATAAGACGAGCCATCAATAACATCTTCTGGCAATGAAGTTTGAAGTGATGTATCCGAACTCATGGGAGTGAAAGCCCCTTTCGAATCTTGCATGTTTGCTTCAAGTAGAACATCAGAAATGTATTTTTGTTGAGAGAGCAATAGGCCACCATTATACGGCATAACCTCAATACCAAGGAAATAATGCAGACTGCCAAGATCTTTGAGAGAGAACCGTTGTAGCAAACCAGCAATTAGTTGACAAACCATGGCATCATTGTTGCCGGTTATTATGATGTCATCAACATATATCAAGATGTAGACAAGAAATCCAGACTTCCGAAAAATAAAAAGAGATGAATCAGACCTCGAGCAGTTACATCCAACACTTTTCAGATGGTTGGTGAGTTCAGTATACCACGCTCGTGGCGCCTGCTTGAGACCATATATTGCTTTCTTCAATTTGCAGATATGTGATGGGGCATTGGAGTCAACAAAGCCAGGCGGTTGTCTCATGTACACTTCTTCAGTCAAGGTGCCTTGAAGAAAGGCATTGTTGACATCTAATTGTCGAGTCTGCCAAGAGTTTTGAACAGCAATAGCTAGAACAAGCCGAATCGTTGCAGGTTTAACAACAGGACTGAATGTGGATGTGTAATCAATCCCGGCTCGCTGAGTGAATCCTTTTGCAACAAGATGAGCTCTGTATCTATCAACTGTGCCATCAGGTTTATATTTAATACGAACCATAAGAGTTACAAACGGAACTAATGTTCGAGTTTGAATACGGAATTGAAAACTTATTTAAAATCTGAATTAAAGTTCGCCGATTAGGATGCCCCAATCGACAATGCCATAAGTCTAAGGAAGTCTTTGCTAGATTGCATTTTGGGGCTTGCAAAATTTCTTTCGGCCACTCATATAATCCTTCTCTATTCGGTCCTTGCAGCAGCGGCACTCTCGAATTCAGATCCTTCACAACAAAGAAGTAAGGGAAAAATTCAATTGATGTTTGATTATCAAGGCAAAATTTGGAAACAGAAAGTAGATTATATGCAACATTGGGTGAGCATAAAGTATTGGATAATTGGAATTTGTGCTTTGAAGCTTTAAGATAGGTGTTACCAGTGTGGGATATTGGAACGGTATTACCATTGCCCATAGTGATCTCTGTTGGGCCGTGATAGTCTTGCAAATTGACTAGATTTCCAACATCGGCAGTCATGTGATGGCTTGCTCCAGAGTCAATCACCCAAGGTGGTTGCTGTTGGGGATTGTGATTGGCATAATTAGCTCGAGCCTGATGATGACTATGAGATTGCGAGCGGCAGACTTTGGCAGTGTGGCCAACACGGTCACACAGTTGGCATTTCGATTTTTCGAGAGTCTGGGAATTCCAATTTCGCTGCGGACGCCAATTAGGATTGTAGCCGCCTCTGGAAGATGGTTGCCAGTTGTGATTGGTGTTGTTCGAAGGCTTGCGAGGATTACCAGTTTGAGCAACTACAGCAACAATTTGTGGACTTTTTTTGCTTTCTTAATTTTGAAGAAAGAGTTCATGATCAAGAAGCTTCTCATAGAGCTCCTCGTATGAGACCGGTGTTGAGCGAGATCTCATGGCAGCAGAAATGGCTGTGTAGTCAGGTCCAAGTCCCTGCAAAATTCAAGCCATTAGTTGAACATCTGTTAAGGGTTCGCCGGCAGTGGCTAGTTCATCCGCAATAGAGCGGATATCATGAAGGTATTCAGCAATTGATCGGGTATTTTTGGTGATTCGGGCAAGTTGATCTTGTAGATTGATTAGGCGGGTTTGGGATTTGTTTGCAAAGGTTGTTTGAAGTGAGATCCAGGCTCGATGGGCTGTAGGAGCATTGGCTACAGTCGAGGCAAGGGATGGAATGACGGATGCAAGTATAGCATTCTGAATGAGTTGGTCTTGTTGGAACCATTTGATATAGGCTGGGTTTGGGGTTGTTTGATTAGCGGCAGTGAGAGTTTGAGATGGTGCACAAATTGTGCCATCGAGATGACCAAAGACATTGTGCCCATGCATCAGCATGGATACTTGAGCTTTCCAAGTGGTGTAATTGTGGCTGCCAGAGAGTTTGATTGGGAGTTGGGATGCCGGATTAAATTGGACGACAGTGTTGGTGGTGGAATTGTTGTTATCGTTGTTGACTACGGTGGCTGCCATTGGTTTGTGCAACAAAGGAAGTGGATCGGCTCGTGTGAGATTAAAAAGGCTCTGATACCATAAAGAGGTTTGAGTGATTGGAATAATTGAAGCTTGTATCTGTGTATTGATAAGTTACAGATTATATACAAGTACAATTGATATCTAGAGTAATCCTAAGAATCCTCAACAACTAAGTTTAAATTATACAAATGCTAACTAATTGATAAGAGGAAGAGACCAAGTCAAACAATTTAAAATTAAGAACGTTATTCCTTGTTAAGATGCATTTATTGAAAGAAATGACGAAGCTGGTCGTTCTACTGGGAGAAAGAAGGAAAAAATGAAAAAGGAACAAAATAAGGAAATGAAAAAGCTTTTTTTGTCCATGAATAAAGAAATCAAAGGAATGTTTCATGAAAGCTAATCTCTTCTCAAAAAATTATGAACTTCAGTTATTACGAGCTCAATATAAGGTAAAAAATTAGAGATATGACAAAAAAAAGGAAGATAATAAAATTTTATGCAAATATCTGGATTCGAACAAAGATCCAATGATGCGTGAGGCTTTTAGAAATGAACAAATGAAAATTTATGCGAAAAGAGCTCAAGAAGGAGAACCTTAAGGAGAAGGAGAACCTTAAGGAGAAGCCACCTCATTTAGTAACTTTAGCCAATATTTTGATTTTAGAGAAAATAAGGATGACCTTCCAAACTATTAATTATTTATAATAAATTAATATTCTCAAGTGTTTTAGTTTTATTTTAAATTTGATTGCTGTAATTTTAATTTGATTGTAATCTCAAGTATAATTATAATTGTAATTTATTTTAATTTGGTCGTAATTTCAAATATTTTTGTTAAGTTTTAATTTTTTAAATCAATGTTGTGGTTTAAGTTTATTTACCTTTTATTTCAAATTTACTTTTTATTCTTAAAATATTTTATTAATAAATTTATAACACTTATAAATAAGAATTACAAATAAATATTAAAAAGAAATTTAATATTATATTCAATAACAGTGTCATTATAAAAGTCTCAATGCGATACTTGTAATGATATATTTTGTGTAAAATAATGCATATTTCACATTTAATTATTAAGTAAATTATATAAATAGATCAAATTATAAGAAGGACATAAAAGAAATATGTAAATAAGAAAATGATCAAAATGTCATTTTATAACTTTTTGGTGCATGTTACTATTCATTGCACTAAAATGGTGTGCAATTTTAGTGTGTTTTTTGAGTGAATTTAACACACCAAAATTTGGTTGGAGATGGCCAAATTGAGATCTCTGACTTTTCTTATCTTCTTCGGATGGAACACTAATTGCTTTGTACCCTTCCAATATTTCTGTATACGTATGAATATTTAGAACCCGAAACCATAACACAAGATCTAACCACTTCACTAGCTTCTCAACTTTCATTGGGCATGAAAAAATAGATTGAGAACAAGTGCTCAGCAGAGTGTAGAAGATCCAAGTACAAGACACTTTCATCAAGAAAAATAGTAAAAGACACAAAGAACTTGCCATACAAATGTTATGTTGCATAAGGAAATGAGTAAGTTGAGCGAATTTCTGTTATTGTAAATTGTGAGACAATAAACTGTTAAAAAGGTTTAAAAGATATCTATTTAAAGCTTGATTTGTGAACTTTTCTCAAACAAACTCTAGTCTGTTGAACATAATAAGGTGATTGTTCTATTTGTGGCGAAAGAAAGATGTAAAAGACTGGCAAAAAGCATGAGAATGGTGAAGGAAACCGAGTCCAAGAAAGATGTAAAAGACTGGCAAAAAGCATGAGAATGGTGAATAAAGCATAGAAGAATTGTTGTCAACACATGTTTCTTTGATAAACCCAATTCTATTATTTCAAAGTTGAGTTAAGTTTTACTTTATTTCTTATGTTAATCTCCTTTCCATCTTCTTCTTGCATGGGATCTATTACCTGTACTAGTTTAGCAAACAAATCTCATTTGACCTTACAAATTTAAAAAGGGAAAAGGCCACTCCAATAGGCCTCCATCAGTAGCTTTTTGATGGAATTTTTGAATCACACATAGGGACGTAAAAATAAAGGTGTGAAGCAAAGAGCAAGAAATAATATATTTTCCAGAAAGTGAGATTCTGTGTGCTTTAATTCCCAAAGGTTTGCTTAGCAAGCTTGCTAAGACTGTTTACGGAGTATGTGAAGCTAAATTTATAAGCAATGATTTCAAACTTATAAAACTATATAGTAAAAGTAACGACTACATACTGTAAAACAGATTTTAATTCTAGTGAACATTAACGCTGAATAAGTCCGAACGAAGAATTTAATATCAATTCATTGAAGACCAAGAAATAATTCCCAACGTACCTTTGTCTTCTACGCCGTCGTTTCCGCAGTTGTTATCATGCCCAGTTGTTAATTACCTCCCCTCCTCCTTGATAGTGACCCTTCCAAGTAATATTCATCACTTGGTTCATATTCCACAACCTTCATCTTTTGATTAATTAATCTAATTACGTCACTTTATCAATTTGATTAATTTATCAATTACGTCACTAATATACGATCAAATTATATTTAATTAAAATAATTACTCAAATTTGAATTTGTGTATTAATTTAATTAAATTCAAAATTTAATTGGAATTAAAAAATTTTAAACTTAGACTTGATTTCAATCCAATTTGTTAATAATATTAATACTACTTAGTAAATAAACCTAAAATTTCAATAATGCTACTTAATACATATATTGACCCTTTTTTCTATTTTCCCAATTTTTTAAATTAAACATTTTCTACAAATTCTATTTCAGGCATGACATCAACTACATTAAAAATAGTATAAACTAGAAACAAACAGACACGGACATTTTGGTGGGAGGAGACAAACTTCATAATTCATTGGGGTATGCCTTTACTGGTTGTAATTGAGACACATGATATCTCGATTTCACAATTTTCACCGTGGTATTATTCCAGTACTTACTGATCGACAAAGAATATTTTTGGGACCTAAGATATTTCAGTATCACTTCAGCATCTAGTTATCGGCACAAGACATTCCCGGAATTCAGGATGTCTCAATATCTCCTCCACTGATAGATACCTAGCCAGTGCTCACTCATATCGACCCAATTTATCTATCTAAGACCATCGAATGTAGTATATCCTAAGTAGGCCACCGATTTTTGATTTTCACTACTTATTAACAACTTATTATTCCCTAATCTCTATTTAATTAACACATTTCTAGTCAACTTAACAAGCAATTAATACACTTCATAAAATGTAACAAAATATAACAACGAAACACCTTAAACTACATTAATTATTTGATAATTAAAGTAAATATAATTCATTATATAAGTATTAATCATTAATTAAATTAATGACTAATTCAAAATATAAGTTATTAATAACAAAACGGTACTTAATTTTAAAAGTAAAGTCCAAGATTATCTTATCTCGGTTTTGAACTCAACTAATTGACAATCTAAATATTTCCTTAATCAGACCTTCAAACCTAAAATTTACAAAATTTTATTAGACTAATTTACGAAAATTTCTAACCCAATTTTACTTAATAATTCAACATTATTCTCTCTTAATGTCCTTACTAACCTAACCCTTCATAATTACTAAAATACCCTTAATTAATTATAAGTCTCATTTTACCCTTATCTATTTCAATTAATACCAAAAAAAAGCCCTTCTTGTAACTAAATTTCATATTTACTCTTCACTTTTCTGCATTCTCTACCCCTACTTGCAACTTAAAATTTTAAAACAATGTCATCATCTTTACCCTCTCCATTTCTCTCATCTCCTCTTCTTTTATCATTTTCCAGCTCCATTTTCTTCATTTTTATCTTTTCGTGCAACTTCAATTATTATCCCAATCAACCACAACATACAAACCAACTAAAATCTATTGCAATATGATTAAAATCACAAAAAACAACATAATATGGTTACTGGAATTTACCTTATTGTAAGGCACTTTAAGGTTGTCAACCTTTACAACTTCGACAAATTTTTCTACAAAACAATCAAAATGAGGAAACTTATGGGAAAAGAGTTACATGCTGATGAAAGAATGTGTTTTTAGATACAGTTACTAACCGGGAAGTGGAGAGAAAAGTGAAGAAGATGGTGTTTTCGTATGAGCTAATTCAATTTGTAGATTTTGGCTGCTTGTCTTTTATAAATGGGCTTCACATATTGAAGGAAAATTGACAATAAAGGAGAGTTTTAGTTTCTGATGCATCTGATCAACTAAAAATGTTAAGAAATATTATAAAATTGAAAATTATTTACACAAAGCATTATAATTACTAATTTAATATATCAAACGCCAATGTTGTTACATAAGAGCAAGAAGATTGAGGGGGCGCTTGGCTTACAAAGGACAATGAAAATAAGAATGAGAATGAATATAGTGAAAAATGAGAATAAATATAATCATTATAATTATGATGGTTGGTTAAGACGAAGGAATGATTACTATTCCTTCGATATATGGAGGGGATGGATTATTGCCTAAAACTTGAGTATAAAAAAACTATTTAATCAATCATAATAAATAACCAATCATTATCATTCATTACTTTCCTATTGATTTATTCTTGTACCTCTTAATCAAGCACTCCCCTGATTCTCTCATCTCACAATTTGCTTATCTATAATTCTTGCAAAGGTTAAGCAAAATCTTCACTCAATCTGTTTGAACAAAAAAAGGCAATACCTTCAGTTGACCTTTGATACTTGAAAACTCATACTCTACTTACGATTACTCTATCAAAGAATACATCCATAAGAAATCAAGGAATAAGCCATAAACTTAAAAGGATTATCATTTTGAGATGGGGCACAATTACTTATCAAAATAGGCCAAAGTAGCATTCATTCATGTATTCATTCATCACTTCTTGAATCTCTAAAAGCCCCACTTATAATGTCAACACAATATCACAAACTTCATTTGTGACAGACAGACACAATCATAAGATTAACTGCTATTCATAGCTACTACTACTTCTACCGTCCAACTTTTGAGAAGAGGGTAAATGGCAAGTATTGAGGAGACAACTCCCAAAATTGTCCAAAGTCTCAGTCTTTTCTTCTTCTGGCTGTGCTCTCTTAGAAGCAGATCCCACGTTCTTGGCGTTACCGTTTCGGGATTTGGTGGAATAAAGAATTAAAAATTACCTTGTGTTGTAGCATGAAAGACATCGAGACGAGGTATGGGAGGAAATTTGTGCTTTTGGAATTGTTGAAGAGCAGGACAGCCTTCTATATATAATCAATGGAGTTTGGGGGTGATAGTTGGTGACAGTAAAAGGTATGGCAATGTCTTCAACTTTGGGCATAAATAGAGAATAAGTTCTTGAAGGCATGGCCTTATTATTAATTCTCTCCATCATCCACTTGTTAATATCATCCCACTCTTCCTATTCTCAACAGTAGTGAAATTGAAGTATCTTCAGTTTTGGGAAGGATCTTTTTCTTTTTATATTCCCATAAATTCAACACCCACGCTTTCACTCTCATATCTCTTAGTTTTAGCTCTTCAAGGCACGACAACTTCCCCGATGGAAGCCATTCTTCACAATTTCCAGAGTTATCAATCGTAAGCTTCCTGAGTAGATTTATCTTCATTATCCAACTTGGGAAGAACGTCCTACCTTTATTAAGTATATATACTAAGGACGAGTTGGGATGGACGACCACGCAATCCATCCCAACCGCCCATTTAATCCAAC
>JAOSBL010000210.1:30115322-30140555 GCA_027568915.1 Erythroxylum roraimae
GTTTCTATGGTTAAGGTTTTAGTGAACTGGGGTTCAATGGCCGATTGCGTTGTTGGTACTGCTGATGGATTATGTTCATTGTGTGGTTGTTGTCATTATTAAGCATCATTTTCAATTGATTATTATTATTATTATTATTATTATTATTGTTATTATTATTATTATTATTATTATTATTATTCAAGTTTATTATTATTATTACAAAAAAATTAATAACACTAATAAATAAGTTCAAAATGTATAATAATAATAATAATAATAATAATAACAACAACAATTTTATTATTATTATTATTATTATTATTATTCGTAATTAATTTGAAATTGTTATTATTATTATTTGTTAATTTTTAAACTAATACAAATCATTCGTAATAAAATTATCAATGAATTACATATTTCTAATCATATTAAGCACAAGAGGCATTTTCGTCATTGGCACAATTTTTTCGTTCTGTCCCCTGCAACTAAACACATCTGTCCTCAAGACGGAGACAGTTTTTTCTGTTCTGTCTACCATAACTAAACATCTCACTGTCTCAAATTTTTGTTCTGTTCCGTCTCCAAATATTGGAGACAGCAACCACACACAACGTCAAGCTTCCTTTTTAACAAAAATTAAAACTTAAATTTGAAATTTGTACCTGTAACAATGGCCAGTTTTCGTAAGGATTGGTCTACAAAATGATTTAGGAAAAAGAAGAGCCCTTTGGTTTATTTTAGTTTGCACATTTGTAAATATCTTTGTTAAGGTTCTCTAACGTGCACAAGAGCAAGACAATTTTCAAGTACTAAGGTTCTCAAATGTGCACAACATGTAAATACTACATTTTCTTGAGTAAGTTGATAGGATAAGAGTATCATAGATTATGTGACATACCAGATGTTTATTTGGTTTTAAGATTACAATATAAATCTTTAAATTGACCTAAAATTAATAGGTCAAATTCAAGTTAATTAGCCTTTAAATTGAGTTTGCATTTAGAGAAAATGATCTGTCCAGGCCCAAAAAATCTAAATCAACTTGAACTGAAATGACAACATTATATCTTTTTGCTTGCTTGAGTTGAAATAGAGGGATACATAAGGAATCAGACTGAACCTAAATTGCCTCTTTTTCAATCCAACTCAAAAATTAACGAATCAAGTTAAGATTGATTTGATTTAGAGTTAAGTTTGGAGAGATTAACCCAACTCAACTCAACTCAAAAAGCATAAGCCTGAACTGAGATGACATGTAATATTCCGCTACTTATGTTAAGCCCGAAGAGTATGTATATGAGTTTAGTAAGAAGTTAAAAAGTACATTTCATGTTCATGTTGGCATACACATACACTTGAATATTGAATTTTAGCAGTGTTTTGTATTAAGTTTTGGATGATGTATATATTTGGATGATTTATAAAGCTACAATGTACATATTCGGTTTTTATGAAATAAAAGGAAGAATTCAGTTGGTTTTTAAATGTTGTCTTTTCTTTACGATACCTTATAAGAGATTATAAATGATGATGCCATGACTAAGTGATTGTAGTGATTGCTCTAACATTTCATTGTTATAAATTATGTATCGGAATGTCCTCAGGGTGTTTCGGTATGTACTCTATGATAGTGGGGTGTTACATGACAAAACGGCATCATTATGATGTAATTACATAGTTTTGCGTTTAGAGCTATTCTGACCTAAGTTTTGCGTTTAGAGCTATTCTGACCTAATTTATTACCAACCCTAATTCAAATTTAGACATGCAAATACTACTTTTTTCTCGAACAAGCTAATAGAACAAAGAGTATCATAGATGATTAAATGTTTATCTAATTTTAAAGCAACATAGATTATCCAAAACTAAGCTCTTCAATCCCTTGACCACCATATGAGAGCAAGAATGATCTCAAATATGTTCCCATTGACCAGAGCTTTGAGTAACTTGGTCTTTCTAGGTGTGTATGGAGGGTATCTTACAGTTGCATCTCCATTGAAACTCCTTAGGAGCACTGACTTTTTGTGGCTAAATGCTTCAAATGAGTACTTCCCATGGTATGATCCCATTCCACTCTCTCCAACCCCTCCAAATGGTAAAGTGTCAATTGAAACCTGCAAATTTCGCAGACATCTGTAAGCAATGTTCCCATACATTTGAAAAGATTACGTGACATCTTCTTCCCCACATGACATACTGATTACAAGAACACAAAAATCATGATGTTTTGAACTGAGAAATGCAAGAATAGTACATGTAACACAGTGTCGTTGATGAGCATTCCTCCGGACGATACGTTTTCGATGAAATCGCTCTTCAGCTTCTCATCGTTAGTGAACAGATAGGCTGCGAGAGGTTTCGGCCTCGAGTTTATCTCCGCGAAGCTGTCGTTGATGCTTTCGACCTGGCATTATTCACAAAACATTGAACCTATGAGAAGCATCATCTTCACAGATCATCAGGAGGAAGATTATGTTCTTAGCAACTAAACAACTCACAGTGACCACAGGAAGTAATGGACCGAAAATCTCCTCCTGCATAATCGAAGAGTCTCTAGGAGGATCCAAGACTATCGTTGGGGCTATCTTTCTGAGAAATTTTGGTTTATGAAGAGTCGTTAGAAGTAATCAAGCTTGAAGACGAACAAGAAGAAGGAAATGTTTACTCACAATCTGTTCTGATCTCTTCGTCCTCCATGAACGATTTTCTCAGAGACTTTGTCTTCATCCAAGAGCCTTACGAGACGATTAAAGTGATGCAAACTCACAATTCGAGACATGTCTTTTGATTCCATTGGATCCTTTCCGAAAAATTCCTCTACCCCAGCTTTTAGTGCTTCTATCTATTCATAATTAGCTTGATTGAAATGAAGTAGTTCTAAAAATTTTGACACGTTTTAATCGTTATCTCGAACAAGATCATCTTACCAATTTCGGCGCGAAATCTTTCGTAGTTATCAGATAATCAACTCCAATGCAAGCTTGAGCATTGTTGCATTGCCACTTCCCTGCTATAATCCTCCTCACTGTCACCTTAAAATCAACAAGTTTCAGCTCCAAACTGAGTTCAGATCAGAAAATCAAGTCCTGAAGGTTAATATTCTTACTTCCAAGTTTGTGTTTGAATCAACTATAGCTGGACACTTCCCTCCAAGTTCAAGAACAACTGGGGTGAGGTGTTTCGCAGCCGCCGTCATCACAATCCGTCCTACCATCGCGCTGCCTGAAAAGAAAAGAAAAGAAAAGCGGCCGTCATCACCTTAAAACTATACATCTACGTGGTATTTGGTGATACGCCTTATTAATGTACCTGTATAGAATATTTTGTCCCATTGCTGCTCAAGCAAAGCGGTGGTTTCAGGAACAGCTCCTTCAACAACTCTAACAGCAGATTTATCTAAGTACTGCTCTATTAGATTCAATAGAAGGGAAGATGTTGCTGGAGCAATTTCTGACGGCTTCAGGACAACAGCATTTCCTGCTGAAATAGCTCCAATGACTGGATCAATTGACAGCACTGAAAGATGCAAGAGTCAAAGGGAATGTATGAATCACTCTTGAACTCTGAAGTTCTTTCAATATGATACAAGCATTTAGAGACTCGTTACGATAACGAACTCCAATAAAAAACAATCATTCTATTAATTAGGGATAAAGTTACGTAATTCTAAATTTCTATCGACTCCACATGTCAGTGAGATTCATATTAGAACGTTGTTGTAACTAATGGCAAACTCTATTTTTCTTTCATTACAGTGTTTTTGGACAAGTTGTTGGATAACAAGTTTAGGAACCTTTTTGATAATGATGACGATATGAATACTAATGACGATATGGATGTTATGCAAGTAACAATATCGAAACAACAATTAGGATGAATGTGCTAACCATGAATATGACGACGGAAATAGATCGATTTTAGATCACACTTCAATTCGAACTAGTAAAAGTAATGTCTCTTTAGCATATTGTCTGGAAGTTATGATGATCTAAAAGAAGGTAAGAGTAAGAGATAGTTCACAACATACAGAAAGGAAAATTCCAGGTTGAGATGACCAAAACGACTCCAAGAGGTTCAGGCACGATTTTAGCTGAAGAAGGATAGGTTGCGAATGAAGTTTTAACCTGAAACATTCCATGAATTTGCACAATTTTCATAGTTGACAGCTTCCAAAAAATCATCTGAAATCACTCAAAATTCTCAGTAGAAGATTAGAGGATTCTTCTTCTTTTACCTCTTCTGGTTTCATCCAGGTGGAAAGTTGCTCAATGGCCAACTTGCAGGAGGATTTAGTCATCGCAATCTGCATCGATTTGATCATTTTAAACAGTGAAAGATTAGGAAGATGTTGGATTTTTTAGAATCCTACAAATTGATGAAGAACTCCAATAATGGATTCTGATTATTAGATCATTCATAGACCTCTGAAAGGAAAGCATCAATTTCAGGCTTTGCCAGGTCCTTGTAAAGAGCTTCATAAATATCCTTTTCTTTTTCTTCAACCATCCTTAGAATACTCTTCAACTGTGAAATCCTCCATTCATAACTCTTCGTCCTACCAGACCTAAAGCTTTGCCTCAGCTCTTCAACCAGCGAACTAGCTTCACTTTTGCCAAAAGTTCTCTTCTCTTCATCTGCTATTACTGATAGAGTTGCAGAACAACTACTACTACTACTAGAGATCCTTAAGAAGATATGAAAACAGAAAAAAGCATAAGACAAAACATTTAGAAATATGGATTTTAAAAGAAAAGAAAGCAACAAGGAAGAGAAGATTTTACGAGTATGAAGGATAAATGGAGGTTGAATGAGGGAAGGAAAGGACAGCAGATTGCTTCTGCTTGATGTTTTGTCTATAATGGAATCCCAAGACTCTTCTTGCTTCTCCATCACATGAACATCCAAAGCTACATTAGGGGAAAAAAAAAAAAAAACCAAGATCATCATGCATGGAATAGAATTTTTCTTGTAGATTGATGATTATAGTGATGGAATGAAAATAATTAATTTCACTATGAACTTATCAATTGAGACAAACTAATAAATTTTATAAATTTTGTCTCAATTGATAAGTTCATTTTATATTTATGAAACTCGAAATCAATATTTTAAAAACCAAATCGTTAACGATAAAAACCCTGAATTGCCTAACTTTTCGGTTCGGTTTTCAACTTTTTAATTTGATTTAGTTTAATAATCTTTGTGTTAAAAACCGATTAATTTATTAATTAATCGGTCAGTTGTAATAAACTAATCAGTTTGTATAAACTAAAATAAACAGAATAATTTTCATTTAACAATATTCTTTGCCAATTAAAATTTAAAATTTGATGGGTAAGGGTATTTTTCTTCAAATTGTTCAATTTTATTCAATTTTTAACTGGATCTATGACAGACCAATACCGATTGAACCCTAAAACTTTTGTCAATCTGATTTAAATTTAAGGATAAACCATTATTAAAATATTTGGCAAATCATAGACTCAAACTGAAATTAAAACTCGATCCAATTAACATTTGCAACTTAATCGGTTAATTGCTTCAAATCCTAAAATAAGAGAAAAAAATTTTATAATGAAATGTCTTAATTTATTCCAATTTATTAACATATAACAAAAATCACTATTGGTTAATTAGATTTATTATAACATGTGTCAAATTAATTTCCTATAATGCTTGGAAAATTTAAATATAACCAAAAATGAAAATTGAGATATAACTATTTCATTAAAATATTTTAAAATAATTCTCAACTAATATGTCAATTTATTTATTTTTGGTTACATTTTATTAAACATAAGTCAATTCATTGTTGATAAGAAAATAGCACAAAGTCCAGTACGTCAATGTAAATATGAAAGATAACAATTACGAATTCTCCAAGATACAATCATTATTATTTATTAACTTGTTGCAGTTTTACATATGAATGAGTGAGTACATCACAACCACACAAAATCTGAGGCGATGGAGGAAATTGAAAGAACAAGAACAAAACAAAAACCCACTTAGAGATTCTACAAAGAACCATAATTTGTCATATCAAGGAAGTTGACAAGAATTGTTAAGTGTAAGGAGTAAGGAAAAAGAAGGAAGAAGCAGAAGAAACCAAACAAACGGTGTTAAGTAAGATGATAAGGTTAGTTAGATAGATATAGAGAGAGAGAGAGAGAGAGAGAGAGAGATGAGTGAGTACCTGACTTCTTGGAACTGCAAGAGAGGAAGACGGAGGAGAAGGCTCGGCATGTTTGTGTTTGTGTTTGAGTTTGTGTTTGTGTTTGGTGATGTGATGAGAACTTGGGATTCACAGGCAAGTGTCTGTGTCCATGTGTAATAAGCGAATCACAAGTATTAATTGTAGTATGTGTATATCTTGACTTTCCATTCCAAAACTGTGTTGTTGCACGTAAAACGTGAAACTTGAAAACAAAATTGGATATTGGAAGGGACCTGTGGAGGATTCTTAACCTCAAGATTGGAGGAGATGAGGATAATGTTTTTTGTTGTGGCTTGATTGAACCCCGCCAGAACAGAAAGGTCTTGTTAAGGTGGCGTGTGTGTGTGTGTATTTGTGGTTCTACTTCTAGACAGTGACGAGACAAAGTCCCTTAGCTAAATATGCGGGTCCACTCCTTCATACTTTTTGGGGTTTTATATTTAGTTTCAACTACTTACGTTGGATTAAAAAACGATTTTTTTTTTCCCAGATGATTGGAAGTGAGTAATGTTTTCAATAATATTACTGTCATTCAAGTTAAGACTGAGTGTTCCACAGAAAACAGAACACTTAGATCCAAACTACACTATTTTTCACAGCAAGCTAACATATATACTTTAGGTTGTCATACTTTAAGTTTGACAAAAAGGTTTACATCCGTCTAGTTTAAAATTCAGAATTCAGCAAATTTAAATTTAACTTCAAAATATTTTCATGCTTTAATCTTCGAGAGGCTACCAGGACCAAACCCACCCAAACATGGACCCAACCCGACCCAACCCGACCTCGGAATTTTGGCTCAAACCCCCGTCAATCAAGCTTTTTTTACAGGCCTGAGCTTGGGTCGACACATTACCAAGGTCTAATATAATTTCACCATAGCATCATAAAACTGTATCTTCTTTTTGTCTCAATGACTCCATTGATTCAGTCAAAAATAGCATAATGGTGCTAAGAAGATAACACGTTCTTTGGTGGAACAATGCCAACGACAAACGATAACATGCATAGGTCAAATATAGACGAAGGCATGATTTCAAGCACCATAGGCACGTGCATACCTAAGAGACAGAACATTTTTAGGGAATAGGTGAGGCATAAATTCAAGCACCATAGGCACGTGCATACCTAAGAAAGAGAGAAGATTTTTAGGGAATAGGTAATCTTTTTTTGTGTTGAATCAATTTAGAACAACATGACAAATCCAACAGTACCCCATTGTAATAGTGAAAGGTAAAATCATGATCCGATAGAGTTCTGAGCAAATGCACACGTGAATGTATTATTTTCACTAAAAAGGATAAAATTACATTTTACATACACGATGGTAAGAATGAGCATTGGGTGTAATGCTTACTCTAATGTCAAGTAAAACTAATTCGCCTGTGCAAAACAAAAGCAGTCCTGTCTGTAGGCAACTCATTTTACATGCATAAAGATGGGCATTGAAACTATGTTGAGTGAGCACCATGTGTTCTAGAAGCCCATATACCAAACACCAGAAACCAGAAAACAAATAAGATAGCCCAGTACCGTGCAGGTCCGTATCTGATCCTAGTAAGCACAATCTGCAAATTATAGGATCACGATGTTAGCAGACAATAAGCATTCTACATTTGAGGATCGCACCATTTTTTTGACTGTTTTAAATTAGATAAAATCGGTTGATCATATATTTAATTTTAGTCCTATGATTCAGAGCTAACAAGCTAAATCCAGTTGCAAACCTGGGTACTTGCAAGTAAATGACCAATAGGAAGAAACGGTACCCAAATTCAAGACAAACACAATGGAAACCAATGTGTATAAAATTGTATCTAACACCAATCATAAACCAAATAATGTAAATGGCCTAATGCATGTATAACTATCGATGTTCAATGTCAGTCAAATCTAAGGAGCAGTCAAACTTTTAAAGCTTTTTGTGCTGGTTGGGCTTTTCTTAAAACTAAATGAACAAATCTAATGTGAATGACCAAATCTAGTGTTGATGGTAATGCAGGAACAGAAAGAAACAGATCATAGTAACTTACAAAGCGAAAAAAGATCACAACTGTCAACGCACAAATGCCTCCAAGGAGGATATGAAGACCACTTTTGGCAGTTTTCTGCACATAAGAGCAGGATCAATCAAGCAAATCATGCACTAAGTTAACCAAAACACAGTCTCCTTAGGGAACAAACAAGTTTGCATAGAAGATTGTGCTAGGAAAAATCCAAATAAGTTAAATATCATAAAGAAAGACATCCAAAGAAGTGATATTTATTTATTCCCTAAATAAGTCGTACATCAATACGTACGGACAATTATAAGTAAACCTCTCAATTTCTAATAAGTTTGATTTGTAAGACGTGATTGAAGAACTGTTGGCTTCATCTCAAGGGCAAGCAACATGCTCAGTCATCTACAAGGAACGTATGTCGTTAGCACAGAAATGATAAGAGTCCCGATATTACGCACCATATTAAATGTTCAAACTTTCGTTTATTACTTCACACACAGATAGACATATGGCAATATATCCTTGAGCGTTTTCCTGTTTAGGTGAATAAAGAGATCAAAAGTTTGCAGTAAAAGCGGCCAGGATGATGTGGTAATTTAATCCTAAATGAAACATGAAAGATCACCTATATGCACCAATTTCAAACAGTCTCTATGATGAAAGAGTACGTCATACTTTTCCAACACGAGGAGCGATAAGCCACGCCAGAGTCACAGTGAGTAGCCCTGTAGCCAACAAAATTCCTGTGCATTCCACAGCCCATTTGGTAGCAGGATTCTCGGTAGGAAGAATATCTTCAGCGACAGTATTTTGGGGTTGCTCTGAAACCACCTGTGGAACCGTTGAAGAATGACTGTAGTTACTATTGTTGTATGGATTAAACCACAGTGAGATCTCACTCAACCGCTGCCTTCTAATAGCAGCAACAGCATCAGGGTCTACACCTGAACTTGTATGCAACTGAGCAGGGTTGGGATCACCACTGGCAGTCCTTTCCCTCAGTACCTCATAATCCTTCAAAGAAACAACCACCTTTGTAAAGTCTTGAGGCCTGATATTTTTTGCCACATGTCCACAGATCTCACAAACAGTAGATCCATGATTAACAAACCATTTGAGAGCACAAGCATAGTGAACCAGAGCAAGATCATTTTTACAAGAGCAGCCAAGTTCAATCAATGCGTCGTGTTGCTGGTGCGTACCCATTTCTAAATCAGTGTGACAGATGAAAACCTCCCCATCAGGACCAATGAACTCAACGATACCAGATTCTCCCACAGTTGATTTCCTATGCAACCCACCGGTTCCAACATCTAAAGGCTCTGCATTGCTTTCAGTCCTCAATCCTCCATTGCTTTTACAAGCTTCGTGAAAGGGAGGCCTGATACCCAGAAATCCTAAAGCAATATCTCCCCGTTTGTCAGATTCAGCACATTGGCAAACACGACATGTAGCCACACCGGCCTCTTTGTCCAGACTCTGACGTGGGTAAGTCCCAGAATCCTCACTTTCAGTAGGTGAATGGCCTTCATTAACCACTCCACCATTAGTGGGTTGCGAATCATGCATATTTTCCTTGGCCATCACCTTAGACTGAAAGGTTACAATATTACAACAACATCTCTCAGAAACTAACCAATATTGGACTCAAATGTGTCTGTGATTACATCCATAAGGCCTAAATCTGTCTACAGAAGAGAACAAAACCCTGGTTCTAGCATAAGTGAAGGCACTGCGGCTGGACAACAGATGGAACCCTTTCCACATTCAGATACAGAAGAACTTTTTCCCTTTCCCTGTCAAAACAGTTCCAAATTCAACAACACAACAATACCCTATAATGAGGAAAAGCATAGATGCATCATAATCATTAGAAGACGGCATCATCAATGCTTCACACCATAATAATAAGCTTTACCAACGCAATTAAGCATAAAAGCAACCTATCCCCAAAGCAACCTCTCTTAGAAGTGAACTAAAAGATCTATGTGAACAATATAAAGTTTATATTCCCAATTAGACCCAAACTCAACCTCTAAACACCAAATCATTCAACAATCCCAACAACATTACTCAAAACACCAAAACTAAACCCTCAAAGCTCCAAAAATTACCAAACAAAAGCACAAAAAGACAAATTACCAGGACTGAATCTAACGCAGCTTGATTCGAACCCCCAAAAGAAAAGTGAAAAGGAAAAGGAAAAGGAATTCATTACCAAAGCAAACAAGCCAAACAGATCGGAGTTGACAAGAACAAAACGTCGAGCAACTGAGTGACAGAGTCTATGTAGCGAATGGAGGAGAAGGAGCGGTTACCAAATTTATTAATGGGAAAAAAACGAAAATGAAATTAAAAAGAAACCCAATCGACCATTGTCGTTTCGTATCATTGTCCGTTTCCGTTTAATGTTTACCTTCTCCTTCTTTTTCTAGTACCCCAGAGCTCTAGTTGGGTCAAATTACTATGTCACTAATCTCGTTTTATAAACTAAATTTTCAACCCCTTTAACTATTTATTTATTATCTTTTTTTTTTTTGGGTTAAACTATCCGTATCCGACGACACATGGGCAACCGACTAGTCGGGATTCGAGTCAGGTAGGACCTTTTTTTAGGCGGCAAAGCTCTCTCTTATGAGTTTTTAAAGCAACTCTATTCTCAAGACTCAAACTCAAGACTTTGGTTAAGGATAGAGAAGCCCGTGCCGCTCCACCACAACCCTCATGGGTATTTTTTGTACTAATATCAAACTTAATTTTTATTATAAACTTGAATCTCAAAAATTTTAAATTAAACGATGTCAGTTTTAAATAAGATGATATTATTTTTAATTTTTAAAATTAAAAAATATATATTTATTTGAGACACATCGGGTTAAAGCTCAAGCCTAGAGCCTTGGTCTAATTTAACTTCAGGTTGAGCTTAGACCTTGGGACTCTAAGCTTGCCCTTACCCGTCACCGATCCTAAAACTATTAGATTCAATTTAACTATAATTTATAAGTTTAATGTACTTTATTTTCAATCCATTATTTTAATTAGTTAAAGTAAAAAAAAAAAAGGAACTCTCTAATTGTGAGAAGAATGTTCCATGCAAGGATAATCTAACTTTGTTTGACTCAAGCTTGACTCATTGGATGAGGTAGTATTTATACCCATAAAATGGACCAATTCCAAATATGAGACTTTTCTTTGAATAATTGCTATCAGGCATCGATTCTTAATTTTTAATTATTATTCTTATTCTTAATTTGACCTAGACTCGATGAGTTCAATCAAGTTCTTATTTTTAATTTGACCTAGACAATTGGGTTTTAAACGGAACTTGAGCGTAGGCTTTCCGACCCAATCTAACTCGAAGCAAAAAAAAAAAAAACAATTATGTTATTTTGAATAAAATAATATATTTTTTAAATTTTAAATTAAAAATAATTAAACTGGCTTGAGCCCTATCAAACTTCGATTTAAGCTTGATCAGACTTCAAAGCAAGTTTAAGTTGTTTCTTGTCTTAATAACTTTGACAATAATGCGTCAAGAATAGAAATAATTGCGGAAATCTTTTGATAACACAGATTCCTATTTTTTAATGATATCGCACGATAAGACAATTGGCCGAATCCTGTAAACTAAAAATTCAATTAACTTGAGTCAATCTTATTAACATCATATTAATTCATAATTAACTTGAGTCAATCTTATTATTAACATCATATTAATTCATAATAAACTTCGTCTAAATACCAGACATAATTATAAATAATAATTAAATCATATATTGGCCATCATGCTCAAAGAAAAACAAAATTTTTAAAATTATTTTTTTTAGTATTAATTGCTCAAACTGAAATTTTTAATTGATTAATTGGTGCTAGAATCATGTGTGCTACGCTCTTCTCTAGCGTCCCTCTCCTTGGCCAGTCATGAACCCTCACATGCAACTCAGCAGCAGCAATCAGGAAATGAGCGGCCTGGATTGGAGTCAAAATATCAACCACAAGTTGAAGCGTTTTTAGCCGTAGATCATCAGCTCTTCCTAGAAGCTCAGTAAAGTTATCCTCCTTTGACTTCAAAGCCGACTCAACTCTCTCCTCCTCAGTTGACGCCGCCGCCGTCTGACTCCTACCAGACTCACCGGTACTCCTCATCATCTCGCTGACCGCATGCGAAAGATCCATCATGGAAGCGTCAGCCACCGCCTCTTGGTGCTTCGCCATCTTCTCCGATATTCCCTTCTCTTCCTTAATGATCTTCCTCTGCAACTCGTCGACACGGTTGATCTGGGCCGGCGAGAGGTCCACTAAGTCGTCTGTGCTAAAAACACGAAGCATGTCAGTGAGTTTAGCCTCTAGTTGAAGACCGGACTTGGAGTAGAGCAAGTGAAAAGCCGTACTCGGTCGCCAACCACCAATCCAAAGAAAAGCGTTCTCTAAAGAACTGATCCACGAAGGTCACAACATCGAACCTTCGAACACCTCGTCTCAGCCTTGTAATAATGCTCGTAATGTTCTATCACTTGGTCGAGAAGTGGACCAAGATGGCGCCCGTTCGTCTCACCATCTCCATGATTTGAATGCTCTTTAGCAGCTGAAATAAGCCTATCAAGATATTGGTTTTGCTCCAGAATCCAGCTCTCAAAGAACTTATCAAACGCTTCTTGCTCCGGCACGGCGTTTCTCGGAGAGCTGGTCGGAAGAGCGGACATGGTGGTTTCCTTGACTAGTTGGTATTACACCATAAACATGCATAAAAATAAAGCTTTACCAACTAGGTTTCTGCTCTCTATAACGTGGGGTTTTATAATTACAGACAGCCAATGAGAGTTTTGGTTATGGAGGGCTTGCATGTTCATGCATGACGTATAAGCTTGACTAGAACTGGACACAGCTTTGGTGCAGATAAACATTGCATGGGTCCTTTTGTCATGATAGAAGAGCTTATTAGATATTTGCTTTTTTGATCGTTAAAAAAAGAAAGGAAGTAAGAGGAAGAAGACGAAGAAAATCAGACTACAAATGGGCGGCGGCTCTTGGTATACAGTTAGTTCATTGCATCTAACGAAGAAAAGAATGGATTCAGACAATAGAGTTAATTAAGGACATCGTGTGAAACTTTGTCATGTTGTGTGTTGCAAGTGGAGAGGAGTGGAGTGTACTGGTAGGTTACAAGTGGGAGAGGTCTACGTAAGAATTAAGAGGGAAGGAGGAGGAGGGTGTTCGGTGTTCCCAAGTACATAGAATCTACTATTACCAGACATAACTCAATCTGCTGCAACATTGCTTTTTGCTTTTGTCTCTTGGAGTTGGAAGGTCAAGTACAGTGAGGATGTGTTTGGAGATGAAGATGTTGCACAATTTTGTAATTTAAAAAGTTGGAATTATTTGGTTTTGAAATAAATTATGGGTTAACTTATTTAATTTGACTCATATAAAGATAATAAAGTAGCATAATAAATGATCTAAATTAATGGGTCGAAAGTCGGGTGAAAAATAGATTCTAATTAGTATAGATTAGACCTATATCGGTTTTGTGATGAAAAAGCCTGATATAAAAGCTATAAATAAAGGTTAAGGTCTCATGCGGTTACTTATATTAATCGTAAGCATAAGAAATCTCTGACTCGTTAGGAGAACTTACGTATTGAAAAAATTATAGAAAATCCTAAATCTCATGTTGGGGAACACTTTCCGTAAAAATTTTGAAAGATTCGTGATTGTTTGAAACTCGGAATTATTATCGGAATTAAAAATAGAACTGAAATAAGATATTTCGCATTATCTTCATTTTTAATCCTTTTATATTAATCCTGGATATGTAATAAGTTATGAGAAAACAAATTTGGATGAAATACAAAATTGGGATGAAAATGTTTATTAATGTTTTTTAGTTGTTTGTTGTTCTTTAGTATGTATGACATTTGGTCGACGGCGCGCTTGAGACTTGCTAGTGACATCGTTTATCAATTCTGACTTTTTAAATATAAGTTAAATTAATTAATATCAATTTTAAGATAATAAATATATATTTATAAAATTCAATTTAATTAATAAAATACCAAAGATGCTTAATTTTTAATAAATTTTAATTATTAAAAATGTATATATATTAAATATCTATTTTTTTTTTAACGGATGAACTCGCAATCGCTACTCTTTCAATGCAGGTAAACTTCTTTATTGACGCAACAGCATACAAATCACGTTAATTGAGTATTCTGCACTAAGCAAGCCCTATATGATAGGCTCGATCGAAAGAGTATAAGTAGAAGAATTCAAACACTGAACCTTTTGACCCCGTACTTCTCTACTCCACCAACTCAACGACTCATTAAGGAAGTTTAAATATCTATGATATTAAAATTGAATTCACGGACCTCAAAATATTATGTTTTAGTCATTTTGAAATTTGTGTATATTATTATTAACTGTTATTTAATAAACATATATATATATATATATATTTTAATCAGTACACATATTAAATATCTACAACATCAAAATATATATTTAATAATTCATTATCATCATCATCATCATTACTCAGTCCGAAATCTTGCAATAAAACAAAGTCTGAGGAGGTCCGATAGTATGCAGCCTTACTCTTACACAATAGAGAGGTTATTTTCGGTAGACCTATATGCAAATGAGATAATATAAAAAAGATGCAGCTAACAAAAATAATTCATAAAACATAAAATAAATAAAAATACAAGTAAAGAAAAAATAAAAACACTAAATAGAAATAATAATAAAAATATCCAAAAACTCAAGATATATTTAATAATTCAAAATATTTAAATAAAATATTATATATTCAAATCAGGCTCATGATAATGGGCCGAGCAGCTTGAGGCCCGATCAGTCCAAGGTAGAGTGTCAAGCCCAACTTAAAATTTTAAATTTAAAGCATAAAACGACTGTCGTTTTGAGCACAAACATCTCGTGGCTACGAACAATTACCATGCCTACTCAATCCGCACATAAAGAGTTTTGGACCAGCGGAACTGCCCCTAACGATAATACACTTTCTATAACTAAAAGGTTTCCAAGTTCATCATATGTCTCCATCAACACCAAGACAACGGGCGCTTTGATTGGGATGTTTGATCTGCCTCTTAAGTTCCCAACTGCTCTTGTTCATACAAAGGTCCCGTGTCAAAGGGCTGATGTTGAAACAATGAAATCCGTAACTTATACTGACTCTTTTTTTTTTTTTCAGAAAAATCTATAGTATGCAGACTTTGTTAGTTGGGTACTCCGCTTTTTCTTTTACGGAGAAATATGCGGTTATTATCTTTTAGATGAGCATTGAATAAATCTTCTTATTGACACAATAATCTGTAGATCATGTCAGTTGGATATTTTGTACTAGGCAATCCCTGTATGATAGACTCGATCGAGAGAGCATAAGTAGGAGGAATCAAATACAGGACCTTTTGGCCTCGTATTCATTTACTCCACCAACTCGACTACTCCCAAAGAACTTATAATGAGTCGAAATCAACTCAAATTTAATTTAAAAAAACTATAAATTCAAAAATAATTAGTTAAGTTTGTACACGTAACTTTGAAACGTCTATTTCAATTTAAGAAAATTATAATTTTGAAAAAAATAATAATAATTTTTTATAAAATTGAATTATATGGTAACCTTGCCCCGTCATGCTTGCTTAGTAGAAACGAACAGGCGTTGCTTCCGGGGCATTGTTTCACCTAATGTGTACAAAAAAACGTTGAACCCAAAAAGAATAAGAATAAGATATTCCAAAATTAAAATAATCTAATTAATATGATGCAAATTTAAAATTGAAAAAGAAAAAAATGTATGAATTAATAATTAATATAAACCCAAAAACAGCATTTATGAATTTTATAACTATAAAAAATAAAAATTCAAATTTAGTCTAAAATTATCAAATAATTGACATTGACATGATGACCCATTTGGGAAAAGAAATTGACAAGATTGATTTCAAACCTAACACAAGTTTTCAAGTTAACTTGTTTTAGAGGAGACAAGAGTGATTAGAGAGTCAATTAAGTTGTTAGTTAGTAACTAATTGGTTTAACAACTCCATGATATTGCTATTACCTTTTCTTGAGGGCAAGTGTAAAAAAAAAAATCTTTTCTACCTGAGAAAATTGGGATTTCTTTACTAATTAATTCCATTTTTTAATTTAAAAATTAATATAATAAGGTTTAATTATCTTACTCTTTGTTTCAATTTGCATTTTAATATGAAGATCTTTATTAAGAGATTGTATATCACATCGTTGGAATACTCAGTACACAAGGCTTCCCGTTTTGTAAGAGTCAGGAGAGGATCATTAAAGACTTCCCGTTTTGTAAGAGTTAGGAGAGAGTCATTGATGTACGCAGTCTTCCCTTTTTATTTTTTACATCAAAAAATATAATTTTAAAAAAAATTATTTAATGTTGGTGATCACTAAAAGTTATTAATTATTAGTTAGTCCCTTCTGGATAAGTAATTTTATTTTTTTAGGATATTTTGGCATAAGACTCAATATTAAAACCAAAAAACAGAGTCATAGAACATATCAGTTAACAAGTGTCAATTAAAAGTGAGACCACTCTGTTTCTATCACCCAAGTCTTCCCTTTATCTTGTAGTCATAATCTTCCGATGTCTTTACATCCAAGAAACTGGTTTTTGTCTTCTCTGCCTTAGTTTTTCCTTTTATTAGTAATATCTGTGCCTCAGTATCTCTCTGTGTTCTGTTCTTCTTCTCCTTTATAACTGGTTCCTGTTTCTGCTGGTTTTCTCACCTTTGTGATCAAGCTCTTCTCTGCTAAACCTTCCAATCTCAAACACATGGGACTGTTTCAGGATAAAGGTATTGTCTACAAGGCTGCAGATGAGGTTGATGTTGGCCCTGACAGTCATGAATCCTACCTTCAAGCCAATGTCAAAGGTTTGAATTCCATTTCCAAAATAAGGGAATCTGTTTGAAATGTTCTTGTGAGTTATGTTTTGTTCTTTACTTCTTCAACCTGATGTGGTTTCCGAAAAGAAAATTTCAGTTTTGGTTTGGTACTGTTATGGTGTCTGCTACATGTTAATGCCTCATTTCTCAGGATGTTCAAATTTTCCAAGGAAACAAAGTGTATCATCCTGAGAAAACTGCAGAAAACATCAAACTCTCACTTGCTCTTGTTAGATTATAACTAAGATAAGAATTATAATGTAATTATACACAATCTGGTACTGAAAACCTGTAATGTGATTACGAAGCTCCTCGCATGGCGGGATTGCTGGTAAAGATCTGCGTCTGGTTGATGGAGTTGAAGATACTCGGAACATTTCTTATGTATATGCTGAAGAGAAACAATCTGTTTTATAAGGTACTTAATTCTTTCTTCCTCTTTTTCATGCTTGAAGCCATTTATTTACAATAAGAGGCAGCCAACTTACCTCAACCTTCAAAAAGATGAAAATTTAGACCAGCAAGTCAATAAGCTAAGCCTAAATTGATCAAACTTCGGGCTGTGCTCAAACTTTTCTAATTTTGGGGCATTGAACTGTTCGGGATTAGGCTACATGGCTTAGCCCAAAGCTCGAATACATTAAATATAAACAATGTTGTTTTGAAGCTCGAATATATTAAGTATAAATATCGTCGTTTTGAGTAAAATAATGTTGTTTTTAAATTTTAAACTAAAAAAATAATTAAAGATGACAATAGATTAGGCTAAGCTCGGACCAAACGATTACATTGTCTAGAGCTTGAGGTGGCCTCGATGGAACCAAATTATTATTTTTTTAAATGACAAAACTATGTCGTTTATTGAGGTCTAGTTGGGCTCCCGAAAATTAGACTCAAGATCCAGTCAATCCCTAAAAAGTCGAGTTGAGCTTGGTTTGAGTACTTTTCCCATCCCTAAAAATGATCAAGCTTGGTCAAAGCTCGATAGCCTTGATTGGACTTTAGGCTACTCCAGTTCGATTAGGTTAGAGCTTGGGCCACAAGCCTCGGGTTTGATCAAGTTTCAAATCAAGCCTAAATTTGAGTATAAATTTTTGAATAGGACTCGAGCTCGGAGTTCATTTGATTTGAAATTGTTAACTCGAAAAGTAATTTATTAAGAGCACCTTAATTATAACTTATTATGTGCATCCAAAAATGGACATTGGAAAAAATATATAAAAGAACCATAAAAGTCTCCACCAACCTTTGAATAGGAGTAAAGAATATTCTTAACTTACAAAATTAGTATTAGTGTGCACAGGGCATATATAGAAAGTTGTCTATTGTATATACTTTAAAGCGACAGCCTTCATTTAAGTATACGTACAACATTAAAGGACATGTCTATTTTTCTTTTATGAACAGGGACATGTCTATTTAATGTTAACAAAAAATTTACTCCGGATTTTATTAAAACTCAATTCAATTAAGTTCGAGTTTAGGATAAAGTATAAAAAATATTCAACCTCGAGTAAGACCCCGGACTTAGGAGGTACCATATTCGAACCCAAAATTTTAACCTTTTTATTTTTCATTAAATTTTTAAAATTTTGAATATAAAATTTTTAAACCCAACTTAACGTCGCTTTTTTAAATATAATTATATTTTGAGCTGAACTCTGGCGCATAAGTTTACTATGTCTTCAAAATAAATTTCTTTTTTTAAAATTGGGCTATAAATGAATAAAATTTTTATATATTAACTATATATACATGTAGGGATATATATAATTAATATATAAAAATTTTGTAGAACCTTTATGTAAGGATAGTAAAAAAAGTTCAGTCTAGCCTGGGTTAACTCGAGTTAACCGAGCTCTAGGTTGGTTTAATTTTTTTAAAAAAAATTTGAATTTCAGGTTAAGTTTAGACCTCGAGTTTCCTAGCTCGAAAATTCAAAATTTTTATATACAACGACATTGTTAGAGATAAAACGACAATCCTTATCCAATCGGATCAAGATTTGGGCTATCAAAGCTCGATTAGGCTCATCCTCAGGCTTGGAGCATCGGGCTCAGTTAAGCTTTGAGCCAATTTCGAACCGAAAACAAATTTTCGATCCGAGTTCTGAATCAGGTCGATAATGAAGATTTGAAAAGTGAGTATGAACCATTCAAATTGATCATTCAAACTCGAACTTGGCTTGAAACTCAATTAACCTGAACTTCGTACCAGGTCGGACCGAGCTGAATTTGCCATTCCTATATTTAATCATCCTCCTATACCTAAATTTCAATTTTAGACAGTCTCCTCGAAAATATATGTATCTTTTAAAATTAAAGTCCTTCAAATGATATCTGAAATTGGTCTGCAAACTTTGCAGCTTGTTATTAATGCAGAAATGGAGGAATCACCTCTCTTTGTCCCTTTGAATTCTTTTCAAGGTCAGTTTCTCCATCACAAACCATCTAAGCTTCTAACACCCTGAACTTGATTTTCCTTCAGATAGAACAAAGATTATGAAAATTTATATGGAAGATTGGCTTGACTATCCATTGCAGAGCTGAACGAACAAGAAGTGCAGCTCACAAGTACTGATTCATCACCACCTGAGCGTGTTCAAGCAGCCATTGATTGTTTGAGTTCACCTTCAAAGACAGCACCAAATGGGATGGAGTCTTCTTTTCGTCACTGGACGATTATGGATTACCACACCTCCTATAGTTCAGGAGAAACAACCCCTTCTATGGTACGTACATTAAGGTTCTTTCTGCTGTATCTCTTCTCTTCAAGTTAGTTAAACTGCTGTAGCATCAAAACTTGGTTTTTATCTGTAAAGGTTGCAGAGAGACTGATAACTGCGATTAAAGAGTCTTCAAGTCCTCCATTGGACATGAACTTCTTCATTGATTCCAACTCCAAAGATATCTTAAGACAGGCCGCAGAATCAACTTCTAGATATCAGAAAGGTACTGCACTGATCAAACTTCAGGAGAATACAAATTCCGGGTTTTGTACAATAATTTCCAAGAATTTTGATCTTGGTATTCATTTTTACTGATGTATGTATCTGCTACGTGATGAAGCATATCACCTAACACTTAAAAGTACGGCGCAGGAAAACCGATATCGGCTCTAGATGGAGTCCCTGTGGCTGTTAAGGATGAAATAGACTGTACACCATATCCAACAACTGGTAAATTCAGAACCAAACATAACCAAGAAGTTTGTTTGAAACGGTTTTGTGTTTAATTTTTGTGTTTCTTCTAGGGGGTACAAAGTGGTTGCACAGAATTAGACCTTGTAAAGCTGATGCTTGCTGCATCAAGCGTCTCAAACAATGTGGAGCTATAATTATTGGTAAAACAAATATGCATGAGCTTGGAGCTGGAATAAGTGGGATAAATCCTCATTATGGGTAAACTGCATTTCCAGCTTGATATGTCTGAAAATATAATCAGGAAGATCAGACAGAATTCAATTATTAGTCATTTCAGTGCCAGTAGAAATGTTTCAACAGATGACAATGTGCAGGGTAGCTAGAAATCCATATGATTCTGGGAAGATAACTGGAGGTTCTTCTAGTGGATCTGCAGCTGCGGTGGCTGCAGGATTGTGCCCTGTTGCTCTTGGTGTTGATGGGGGAGGTAAGCTTTAACACTTATATCATAACTTCTTTCAGAATGAAGTTATGTAATCTCAGAATTGATAGTTAAGGATGTGACCTCTTGTAGGATCTGTAAGACTGCCAGCAGCACTGTGTGGTGTAGTTGGTTTTAAGCCGACTTTCGGACGCATACCTCACTCAGGGTTGGACCATTTTTCCTGCATGATAAGCTCTTAAGTTGTTAATCTCTAAGAACTTTAATGACATTGACATCGAATTATCATTTGGCTTCCAGTGTTCTTCCTCTGAACTGGACAATTGGGATGATAGGAGTATTGGCAGGCTCCATAGAGGATGCATTCATTGTGTCAGTATCCCTCTACTCTTTGATCAATTCAGTCTGTTAACCTCCGGGAAGACTGATCATACCAATTGCTTCAATGTTTTACTTCCAGATATGCAGCAATCAATGGCCAAATGTCATCAGATGGAAACCCCATTCTGCAGGTAAGAAGAATAAGATCAGTTATTGTTACACAGAAGTGAAATGTAACTTTACTTCTATGAATTCCTAACTTTGATCTCCTCTTCTACCTAAAGTAATGGACTTATGATCTTCTACTTAATTTCCCATTATTGCAATACCGACACAAATGCAGAAGGTTCTGTATATGATCAATTTCGACATCTTGCTGAGCAGATCTCTTTGTTTCTTATCAGCCAAAACTATACCTTCCCCTGCTGAAGTCAATAAACAGAATATCTGGAATCAGATTGGCAAGATATGGGGAGGTTAGTAACTTAAATAACTTTTTAATCTATGCCACCAATCTCAATCCTGATGAACTACAAAACTGTCAGAAATTCATATTACATATGTTTTCTCCATTCATCTGGTTCCTCCTTTTGCTCTAACGAAAAGATTCAATCAATCAGTGGTTTAATGACTGCCGGGACGATATCCGAATATGTTGTGCCGATGCATTAGACCAGCTCTGTCAGAATTATGGTTGGCAGGTATGACATATCTTGAATGAACATTTTCATACTTAACAGGCCCTGATGAGGTTTTAATGATTATGCATTGTTTCACTAACCTATTTTGGCCATTTCATGTACAAGATAGTAGAGGTCACAATACCAGATATAGAAGCAATGCGCCTTGCACACTATGTTACTATTGCATCAGAATGTACTACTTCACTTGATCCATATATGGAAAAAATGTATGCCTGTCTCACCATTATCTTCAAGCTCTCTTTCTGCTAAAGCTTCAGGACTTCTGATTCTGACAGTATAAAATTCCTGAAACAGTAACAAGTCAGAGTCAGGGTGGGATGTAAGGTTAGGCCTTCGTGTTTATGGTTCTATGAGTGCTAAAGCCTATGTCCAAGCTCAGAAGTTCAGGTATGCTATAGTCCTGACTGATTAGCAGTGTCCTCACTGATACTACAAATTTTTTTATCTGTTTCTCCCGTTCTTCTAATTATTGCTGGTTCTCTTGTTGTCAATGAATTATCCTTATATATGAAGTTTCATGCATCTACAGGAATCGCCAAATGCAACTGCATAAGAAGATATTTGAAAGAGCAGATGTCATTGTCACTCCAACAACAGGGTATCCTTTCAAGGGTTGACAAACAGGCCTGATTTAATCAGACTTCTGACCAATTCTTGCTTGAAAAAATTCTGGGTTTCGAGCCAAGTTTCATACTCCGCCCAAAATTAGTTGGAACCCAAATTTTTATTTGAACATCGATTGAATCTAGCCTATTACCTGAATTCCTTTTAATTTTGTTCTTCTTTTTCTTTCTCATTTATATCTTAAAGTGAATGGGTAGGTTTGCACTCAAGTTCTAGCTTAAAAAAAATTTAGAGTCAACTCGAACTTTCGAGATTTGGTTTAAAGTTTGATTGGAGTCCTGTTTAATGATATCTTGTTAATCTGACAGTGTTACTGCATATCCAATTTTCAATGATGCCTTAGACACTGGCGAACTTGACTACATCAATGGAGGTATGAAATTCCAAGCTTTCAATAGTTTAATAGGGACATCTTATCATCTTTCTTACAGCAAGCGTTCCCTTCCAAGGACCTGAACATTGGGGTTCACTTGTTTAAACATTTCAGCTGCACTTGTACGGTTTCAGATAGCCGGAAATTTCCTGGGACTACCTGCAGTTACAGTTCCGGTGAACCCATCTGCTTCTTTTATACTGCATTTATCGAACCAGTTTCAGGCTGCTTGCTTGACTGTTGTTATTCATGCAGGTTGGGTATGACAAAACAGGAATGCCTATTGGCCTCCAGTTCATTGGAAGGCCTTGGTCTGAGCCAACTCTAATCCACCTAGCCTATGCAATGCAGGTGGCATCTCACTTCAATGATTAGTAGTGTTTTGTATGGTTCTTTTCTACACCTTAAAATGAAGACAAGATTAAAGATGAGAATGGGTTGGATTATATCCGAACTTTTCATGGCTTGAAATCGAGCTGGAGTCTGACTAGTTCTTGATCTTATTTAAAAAGTCTAAAACCATTTATTAGTTTGAATTTAGATTTTCTTGACAAACTGAACGTAGCCCATTAATTGTGGGCTGAACCGGTTAGGGAGGGCTTGAGCTTTGCTTCCATCCCTAGACAAGATCACTGAGGAGTGTGTCAGCCACTGCCTTGCATGTGTTAAATATGGAAATGTGCTCATCTAACAGAGATGGAAGAGTTATATGATTTTTAAGACTATTACTCCCTGCTTGCAGAAACTAATTAAGACCATTCTTTTCTTCCAGGCTCTGCGCATCTCAGGGTTCAGAAAGCCTCAGGTGTATTATGACCTTCTCAGGAATGATCGACTGTAGCAGGATCTTAAGGAAGATCAAATATGGCAAAAAGCACTAGAAATTATATTTTCCTGTTCAAAATGACTTCCTATACGAAGTTCTTCATTCAAGACATATGTTACTAGTTCATACTCTGCATCTGTTTCTAGTTAATGCTACCTGTTCTTTTTTATATTAGTAACGGCCACACCAACATTCAATTTCTTTTCTGTTGTTTCTTTAGAACATAAACCAGTTAGTGATACTTCATAACTTGGCTCCATTTAATTTCTACACAATACGATCTTCGAAATAATTAAGAGCATAGAGTTCATTCACATGGTAAATCAGATAATTCAGTTCAGAAGTAGAGTTTCAAATGGGAAAACAGGCATGGACAAGCAAGCATTTGATCATTGTTAACTTGGCACTAAATGCAAACTAAACTTGGAATTGGATTTGAAAGGCATAACTGTCCATTTGATGAATATGAGCAGAATATGTGAAGGAAAGCAGATCGTAGAACCGAATGCATTCAATTAAACCTTTTCATTAGTCCAGAGAGGAATATCTTTTTACCTTCATTCAATGTTTCAGCTCCCTTTCGAAAACAGGGAAAGAATATATTTTTGGAGGCCCAATTGTAGAATCAGAATGGACACTATGAATATATTCTATCCTAAGCCTTCACTTCAACTTGCTGAGGTCGATTTTCTGGAATCAATAATTCAAGTCCTTCCTTCTTATCAGCAGCCAAATAAGACTTGTAGTCTTTAAGATACATTGGATTTGATGTTAACACCCTTAACTCTGAGTTCTGATTGATCTCCAGGACTTCAGGTATTCCATCACCACATCCTTTGGACATACCGACATCGATCCTTATAGCCCTGTTACCACACACCGCGCTAATCCCAGACTCCTGAATTGTATGCCCCATAATCATCCTTTTCACTCCAGGGATTGTAGCAAGAACATGCTCAAGAGCAGAGCAATCACAGTTGCTGGCAACTTCATCAGAGAACTTCCTCAACCAAACCACAGCTTCCCTACCTCTGCAATACCTAGGAGCAAATCTCCCCATCATACCACTAATCCAATCCCTAACCTCCTCATTGATCCTTTCCAAGCCATATTCAACATGTTGAGGCAATAATCCTCCATGAACAAAAACAGAGTCTCCAACAACCAACACTGTCACATTCTGTGTCAGAAATTTCTTGGCAATAGGCCCGTTAGGCCTAAGAGCAGCAATTCTAGCTCTAATTCCAGAGAAGAATTCTTTCTTTACACCATGAAATGTGGTCGGAATTCCATGAAACACGTCCTTTGCCTCATCCAACCCAGCACAAAGAGTCTTCATTTTACTTCCCACACCATACCAATAACCCCAATTCTCAAACTCCTTTAAACCTGATTCCGTCACATACCTAAAATCACCTTCCACATTCATAATCTCATGATTCCCATTCATAGTAATCAAATTACCCCCAAATTTTGCAGCCTCTCTCTTCAACTTCTCCAAAAGGTACAATATCTTCAACTCCTCACCCCCACGGTCAAGCACGTCGCCGACCTGGACGACGGTGGCTGACCCGCCTATCCAATTATCCGACGCGTCGATCAATCCGGCCAACCGAAAAGCCTCCTTCGACTTCTGGAGATCGCCGTGCAGATCGCC
>JAOSBL010000210.1:30142249-30172661 GCA_027568915.1 Erythroxylum roraimae
ATCCTCCAGCTACGGGAAAACAAAGGATCAATGTTCCAGAAATAAGAGAAAAATGGGGAACTTTTAAAGGAAAAAGAGAATGGATTCAGGATCCATAGCTATTTGATGGAATCCAAATGCACCAGCAATTTTTTGTCTTTAATGACACCCTTTATATGTTAAACCTTTTTCTTGATAATTGGTTTGTCTATTTCCAATTATGGCTCCTAGGAATTCCACTTCTAAAACTCCCACATGCATCTTTTCTTTTGATAGGACTAAGCCATATCTTTTACAGATTTCAAAGAATATCTGCAAATGTTTCTTATGTTCTTTTGCTGTTTCAGAGAAGATTAAGATATCATCTATGTATGCAGCAATGTATGCTTCATGTCCTTTGAAGCATTGATCCATTTTTCTTTGAAAAATTGCTGGTGCATTTTTCAATCCGAATGACATTACTAACCATTCATAGAGACCATCTGGTACAATGAAGGCCGTCCAAGGAATGGATTCAGGATCCATAGCTATTTGATGGAATCCACTTTTAAGATCAAACCTGCTATAGATCTTGCTATTTCTATTTCCATCCTTATCCCTGTTGATATTACTTTTCTGTTGAATCAATTCAGCAACTTCGCCTTTTGTCGGAATCTTTTTGATTTTTCTTTCCAAACTATTATCTATTAATATTTTTTCAAATTTTTCAAGATTTTCATGCAAAATGTAAAAATGCTTTAAACAAACATTTGACAAAACTATCAGTTTATCATACAAAACATTAATATTATGCAAGGTGTTAAGCTGTAAATCACACAAGAAATTCAATTGCTTACTTTCAGAATGATAAACATGTTTAAAACCCTTTTTATAACAAGAAAATTTTATGCCTTCAATGGATTCTGTTTCAAAAGGTGGTTCTGAAGCTAAATCTAGATATTCCAATTCTTTCCTGTTCTGATAATAACGCTCAATGGATTGTTTAAACCTATCACTCATTTATTGGTAGTGTTCGCAAATTACTCCTCAAGTAATCCTTAATCGTTATGAGTAATTCACAAACTTGTAAACAACTTAAAGGAAGTTTATTGATTTTCAAAGTTTTTGTCTTCATCAGACGATTCTTGTTGTTGCCATTGATATGCTCTGCTGGTTCCTTCATTCTTTTGGCTAAATGGAATCTTGGTCGTTGCCATATCTTCTATTGTTTCCTCATGGTTGCATTTGCTGTTTGTAAAGGACTATTTCACCATTTGATTTGTATAGCATCGACTGTACAATAATTGAATTTAGGCTTCGCCATTTCCCTAGTTTAACCTACCAGAAATGGAATTACCTCCACAAGGTTCATACAAATACCAAAAGTTCTTGTGTTCGAATTTTTCTACATATGTTTTTTTGATTGAGTTTGTCATACATGGCTCGTTTAATGCAGAGCACCCGATTAGCACAATTTGCAGACTATTAGGTAAATCTAAAAATTTACCTAGGGCACATTTAAAAGATAGCGGCTACAAATTCCTCCATTTCTAAAAAAAAAGTATTGCAATCTAAATTACGGATGATAATGGCCGACCAGGTCTACAAGAGACCTAGGCTCCACCCGAGGCCCTATCAAGCCCAAGATAGTGAAGCCCAATTTAATTCTGACCTGAATTATTATTTTTTAAAATTAAATATCAAAATGACATCATTTTATCAATATTAATAAGACCTTAAGTCAAGCTTAGGCTGCTTTATTTTTCAAAAAATGGGGCCTAATGCTCAATTAACCAAAGCCTTAATTGGTGACTTCAAAACTGACCTGACAACCCGAACCAAACTTAGATCCTATTGTTATTTCTAATTATCCAAACATAGTATTTCACATTATAACATATTAAATGTATCCTTGAGATGATTAAAATAAAGTGGGAGAGAATTATTGAAACTATGTTGGAATTTATTTAATTTTTTAAATTATTTTATATCAAAACCTTATTATTTTAATTTAAATCATGAAACTCATCAAATTTTACCTATGGTTGAGTACATATTAATTTTCTTTTTATGATTGAATATTATCTTTAAAAAATCAAGATCATACTTTATTTATCTTTATTTGTTATCAAAACATGCAACACCTTCCATAATTTCATTCAATTTTTCAAAAGAATATAAATAACTTCAACTATTAAATACAAAAAAAAAAGATTTTTCACACCAAATCAACAAGTTTCTATTCCAGTCACTTAGTTTTGCTCTTCTATACGAAGAATACTATTCAAAAACTCTTATATCTTAGAATTGAGTGATAAAGAATGTGCACAAAGATGGCAGTCTTGTTAGCATCTTCCTATGAATAAGTGACTATTTATTAAAAGCAATTAAAACTAACAAATTCTACAATCTTTAATTAGACATTAACTTACTAGCCCATGATTGAACTTGAGTGAGAGCTTGAGTTCTATCTCGAATTATTTTCAAACTCGAATATCCAAATCCTTGAACTTGGTTATACTTAATTCTATAATTAGTCAAAGTGCAAAAATCTATTAAGATCAAGACCAAATCTGATCAAACTTAATCTGTTTTACTTCGAGTCGGATCAAGTCTTTTTATGCCTACTAACAAACTTTATTTTCAATCATGCAATCCACAATAAGATGACTAAAATTAATATTGCAGAATAGGAAGACTAAAATTGACATATTTTTTGAATGTCTCTGATCATAAATCCATTTACAAGGATACTATTTCATTTCGGCTCTGCAATAGGTAAACTCGCCGTTGCTCTGACCAGAGGAGAGCACATTTTACCAAAAAACAAAACATATAAAAAAATTAAAAAAAATCATAAGGTGATATGCAAAAAGAATAATACAGGAGGACAAAGGTTGATTATGTTGTTGACATAAGAGAGAGGTTAAAGGGCTTAGCTTTAAGAAGGTATCAGAAATCAAGAGAGATTAAGGGCCAACTGCTGGAGAAGTATTCTTCTCTGAGATGCATTGATTATTCCTTTGCATTCTGCGTCTACTAAAACCTCTGTCATCGTGGCAGCTGCGAGCCCTCTTGGCTCCTCTGCGGTTCTCCTCAACATAAACACCTGAAATATACCCAGAAGGAGCATCCATAAAACAAATAGTAAATTATTTCAAATATTATGACATTTCATTAATTTGTTAATTACATTATAAATTTTCATTTTATGACACTACATATTCAATTTTATGAAAAATATATATTAATGTATCTTTAACAATGTTGAAATGAACTTAAAATTTATGAAAAAATATAGACCAATGTATCCTTAACAATGTTAAAATGGCCTTAATTATTATGTTCAAAACAAAATTTAGACCTGTCTTTATGATGTTTTTAAAATCTTCAACCTTTACAATAACATAAGAAATTATTTTCTAATCGAATATATTTTCAGTGCATTGAATAATTCTTAATAAATGTACAAATTTTCAAGTCAAAATCAATATCAGTTCAGCATAGTTATATTATGTTATTAGTGAGATACATTGATATACAGTTTCTATAGGTTGTGACATTTAATATTACAAAACGAGACTTGAGATATATTTGACATTCTAATCATGGATTAAGATATTCAAAGTAATTTATCATAAAATAAATTGCAACTACTAAATCAATAATGTTCTACTGGGTGTTGTTATTGTTTAAATCAATAATGTAATTAAAACAGTCCTCATTGCTAAATCATACCTGACTGTCATGTCTTATTTCCAAGCAACCAGGTTGATGGATGAATGGTTCACCGTCAATCTGAACTGGAAAAGAGCTAGAAGCATGTATTCTTATGACTTTCCCTTGGGCTAGCCTTCTTGCTTGTGAAAGTCCAACCTGTAGAATAGACAAGTATAACAATCGACTCCATAAAAAATCAAGCATAAAAACAAAGAAATAGGAATTTTCAGGAATAAGTTCCTAGGGAGGAACTAGAGAATCCAATGAGCCCTTCAACAGTGTCCTGAAATGGGTCCGGAGGGCCGGTGAAGATTGGAGTGAAATTGGTTCATACTCCACTGCTAAGGGTGGAAAAATACGCAAGGTAGAAAGTGAGGAAAGAAAGTCCGGTGACATCCAAGTTTGGCTTTAGAAATGTCCCTAGGATGGCTATGGTTTCTAGAATCATACGCAAATTGATTCCAGGAAGGGAACATTTTGCGAAATTTCAACAGAAAAACATGTTTTCAGAAAAGCTCAGACCTGAAGTTTCCCAAGATGCCATGCTCCACGAACGGATACAATCTCAAGGATTTTATCTTGCATGGATAGAGAACTAAAGTCATCATCATGCTCATATTCATTTTGCCAAAGGTCTACCCCACCCATGTAGCTGCCAATGTTCAGCACAATTAAACCCTCAGAATCCTGGAGGGCAAAAGAGATGAAAAGAACACAGCATTGGATATATATGGATATGTTAAAGAAATTGATGAACTAAAATGCCTGAATAGTAAAAGATACTGTTTTAATGATGAACCTTGGGTATGGGGATATCCTTCCCATCAACTTCGAGCCAAACTTGCCATGGTAAGTCAGCACACGCTCGGTCCATTATATCCCTGGCACCTTCTTTGGCATATCGCAGTTTATTCACAAACTGTACATCAAGTCTAACTTTAGAAAATCTTCAAAAGAAAACACAGGATAAAATAGAAAAGAGTTCTTATCTTCTGTCTTGATTTTAATTTCTTGAAAAAGGAAACAAGATAGAAAAGAAACAGTCATAAAATCAACATTAACAGGTTTATCATGAAAAGTTTGCTGGGTTTTTCCTTCAGCCTCATCTTGCCTTTGATTACCACAGTATCAAGCAAACTGCTTTAATACCAAATATCAAAAACTTAAATAGGCCGAGGGTGATATAATTGATTTTCTTTTTTTAGTTGATCTCATTCAAGGTTTTGGATCCAATTCATGAATACAGAGAGAAGGAAAAGGGGTACAGAACCTCTATCTAAAACAAATGAAAGTATGTGAATTCTTCTAGTTTGCGGATTGCACTAATACTTTGTAGCATGTGCAAAAATGGCGGGATTTGACATCCCATTAGTGATATGAAGATTTAGAAGATGGGCTTCACTCAAGTACTTGAGCTCTTAAGCACAGAAAAAACACAGTTTCAAGACAATTAAACAAAGTTTAGTGAGATCTGAAGTATCTGGTAGTAGAACTTTATTCCCATCAATAAAAACCCATGAAATTACCTGACTACTAAATTTCTCAGGCTTCTCGCATCGATTTACATGAAATTCATATGCAACCTTAGCATCACATCCAATGCCTACAAGAAAAGTTAATGATAATAATTGACAGGTTCATGATATTATCCCAATAAGAAAACAAATACTGGAATTACCTAAATAGTTCGTCATAAACTTAGTTTGTTTTTCTTCAGAGTATCCTTCTGAGGTCTCTTTTCTGATATCTACTTTCCAGCGATCTAGCATTGTGACTGCAGCATGGTCTACATCATATAAGAATGTAGTCAAGGCACCCTTTCCATCAATCAGTGAAAAACCTCTTCCCCATTGCAAGACCCTTGACAAATCATTTCCTGTGCCAAGGGGAAGAATAGCCACAGGTGGAGGAGATTCAAAATTAAATCTCTCAATAGCATCAAGGACCCATGCAACCGTCCCATCTCCACCACACACCAATACTCTAAAATACTGAACAGTACTAAATAACTCCAGCCCAACCTCTGGACCCTGGGAAGCACTTAGATCAAATACCTGCGGTGGGATAAGAAAATTTCTGCTGATTGTCCCTGAAAATCTGCTAAATGATAAGGATATACTCTTAAATTGAAATTGGTTAACCAAAAAGTTCAATTGTTACCTGAACAGGATTCAACAACATGTTCAGTCTTCTCCGAAGAGAAGGCCCAAGTTGGCCCCCACTCTTCGAATTAATAAAAACCAGAAGTGGTCTTGCATCCTCAGCCAAATCAAGTATAGTATGCTTCTTCACCTGACTGAAGATGTTTGGTCCATTTTTCTTGCCAGATAATCCATCACATGTTCTGCTATCCTTCTTTAATGAATCAGCAGTCTTCTCTGAGGCAGACTTCTTCCTACTTACAATCCCATTAAACAAGAATTCCAATGCTGTGTAGGTAGCTGAAGCATTCTGTGACCTTCCGTTAACAGCACGGCTGTTTCCATGTTTACCGCGGGCACGCTTTCTTTTAGTTCTTCCACAATCAGATGAGGTTATGACTTCTTTTGGAACAGAATTTACATTGTTTCCTTCATTCGCTTCTTTCACACAAAGTGGAGAAAGAATAATCCTTCTCAGAGGACCCAAATCACAAACATCACCAGATTCTTTTGACATTTTGGCATGGCATTTGACATGTATGAGGCGTTGACACCATAAGCAATGCCATGTAGGAGAAGGATCTATCAGAGGAACACCACATGGTTCATCACAGTAAAAACAGAAAGCAGATGTCTCAGAGTTCTCATCCATGTTAAACCACCTTTCTGACCAGTGGTGCTGTACGTGGCTGAAACCGACTTGTGCAATACATTTGCAATCCTTTACTGCCAACTCTGAACAGTATATATGAGCAGCTACACCACAAACAGTGCATCGATGTACAGAAGTATGAAATGCCACTTTTGGAGTTTCTTGAGACACCAAGGAAGTCAGGCAAACACAGCATGTGGAAGGATGTTGACCACTTGCTAAATCTTCCATCCATGAATGACATGACCGAGGAACGTTCAATTTCTTCCATACTTCTTTCTTTGCTCTAGCAGCAGCTTTTACCCAATTAAGAGATGTCCTCCTCTGCCATCGAAGAAATGTATATACGATAGACAGTACACCTAGTGCTGCAGCAATCAACCATCCAAAAAAAGTTGAACCGTACAAATTGGAGCTTGTTAGCACCCCTAATAGTGAATTTCCCAACTTAATCATATATATGAGACTATTTTGCCCTCATCCAAGTGTAGATAATATTTTGTTACCAGCAGATTTGATAAAATAGGCAGCCTACAAGATACCTGCCACAGGAAAACAGCGTCACTAATCCGAACACGAGAATCAATCACAACATCCAAAAACTACCAAAACAATGATTTTATATTAGGTCTGGGGGATGAGGAGAAGGAAAAGATTCTTGCTCTTCACCCACTCGGCATCCAGAGTCTTTCTCCCTCACAGAACTCATTAGCATTCCATTACTTTACCGAATCATGCATAAGATTACGTCGAAAAGTTCTAAAAAAAAAGCATACGAAAACCGCAATTCAAGGAAAACCGGAAACAGTGACGTGATTTCCAAGCAAATAGATCCAGAAACGAATAAAGGCAAAGAAAACATAATCAGGACGATAATCAAACGAAAAGGATACATCAGAAGAATTAGATTTTCAAATCAAACACACAGATACACACATATTAACCAAATTCAGATCTAAGAAAAAAAACAACAAATTCAAGCAAATAAACGGTCGAAATAAACAGGGAAAAGCTACAAGACTCTGAACGTAAAAGTACCAGGAAACGAAAGAGTACCTAAGATCGAGAGAGGAGAAGAATCAAAAATCGCGACGGAGAAAGAGAATCGCCGAGCATTGGTTTTGCACGTTTGGGGAATGAACAAATCCTTCGTCTCGCGCCTGCCTTTTCCTCGAGCGTTCAATTTTATATTTCGTGAAATTTAAAATACGTCCTCGTGCTTTTCAAATTTCGCAGAAAAAAGGATCGGTTTGCTTACGTGGCACGAGGCCACGTGAGCAGTGAATATACCAAATCTTACGTGTACGCTAGATTCACGTGGCCTTCTTTTCTATTGTCTCAAGATTCCGAAGCAAAACTCTTTTACAATTGGCTAAAGTAAGTTATTTTTATTTTCCAATAAATATAAATTTCAAATAAATAATTTGCAAATTATTTCACCCTTTTTAATAATTTATAAAACAATATAAATTCACCAATATAAAATATATTATTTTTATATCAATTTTTATTTTATAATAGAGAAATATATTAATAATTTTTTAAAGTTGTTTATTTAATGCTTACTCAAATCCGTAAGCCCTTAATAAAAATAATGTAAAAGTTATAGAAACTTTAGTGATAAGAATTAAGTGCTTTTTTAGATGTACGTTACTTTAATTAATTCAACATATTTAACTATTGATGTATGATTATTTTGTTAATTTTTTTAATAATTGAGTTTAATTCTAATACCAATTAAATATCAAATAAAAATTCAAAATATGTGGAATTTTAAATTTTTAGATATTTTTGTTTTTAAAACTTTTCCAAATTATAAATTTGTTAACTTAAATTTTATTTAATCTAAATTTAGCTTGAATCTTATTAAACTCCAACTTCATTTATATATGAATTAACTATTGAAAAAAGCTCAAATTTTAGTCAATTTTGTAATTATAACTTGAATTTTTTTTAAATGACAATTAAATGTATAAAAAAAATTTTGATTTTAACCCGGCGTTAATGTTTATATTAATTTTGATGACGTAACTTGTCATGTATTTTAAAAATCTTAATTATTAATATACGACACTCAAAATTAACACAACTAATGAAAATTAATGAAATTGAAAAGTTAACGGAGGGACTAACTTTATGTTAAAATTGAAAAAAAAGTGAAAAACTTGAGCTTTTAATTTGGTAGTGTTTTTGTTTTAAAATATTTACTTTTTTATGTATTTAATAAAAAATTCCATATTTTAATAAGGTTGTAATTAATAATAAATTAATGCAAATTATCAAAAGACGGTTAAAAGTCTGTTACGAAGGCGAAGAAGGAAGAAGAAGAAGAAACCGTTACGTTGGTTGTTTCGGATATTACCCTCTTCGTCCACGCACTACAGGTTTCTCTCAATTCGGAAGCGAGTCGCGCTCAATTTTAAACCTTCCCGCTCTTAACATGTTTGGGTCGTTTTCTTATACTGTTTTGGCGGTCTTCAATTGTTGTTCTCCACTCCTATTTACACTTGGAATTTCCTTTACGTTGTCTCTTATTTGGGTTTCGTTGATACTGTAAGTTGAGTAAATGTGATGTGAAGTTCCGCACCCGACGCTTGTTGATTGTTCAGTTTTGTTGGTGAAATCAAGTAATGACATTTTCATACCTAATTTATGTAGGAATAGTGATTGCAGGCGTGACTGTGAAGTTGGGATTTGGGTTTTCCAGTGGGAAAGATTTGTAAAATTGGGTTCTGTTTTTGTGTATCATCTTTTACTTTTTGTTATAGTACTCAATACTTTAACTTAAACCATAATGTGAATTGGATGCTTGATGCTTCCCAGGTTGTCTAAGAGAGATGGAACTTGACAATGTTGTCTCAGAGCTCCATGCCCTCAAGAAGTTGTATCAACTTCTTCAAAGCAATGGTATGCAAAGTCCAGGAACTGTAAGCTTTCTCAACCATCTAAGAATTGCTTTGGTTAAGCTGAATTATACCTAAATGAGTGTATGGAAAGGCATGGATCCGAATTGAGATAATTGATCCCCTTACTTATGAATGTTCATGCTTCAAATCTAAAGCTCACGAATCATGTCACCAATTGGGAAAGATAATGTTTAAAATTACGGATTGTGGGCAATTACGGATGATATGAGCACAATTGTTATGATAAATCGCTGCAACGGTCCAGATCACAGCTTGAAAACCAATTCTCTTCCTTTTTCATTTGTGTCAGATGATTAAAGAAAGAGGAATATTATGTCATTAATGTGTTCTTCCCCTTCTATTACGGTTTGTTTGACAAGGATAGCTTTTCACTTATTCCATGAAATAAGCCTTAACACTTCCACTTGGAAACTGACAAAGGAATAGAAAGCTTATTCCTTCTTTCCTTTCACTTGGTTAAATTTTGTTTGTTGATAGTTGGACAAGAGATCACAACTCCTTTTGAAGAATCTACTCGATTCAGCAGCAGAGAAACTGTTCCACATTGTTTCTGAGGTACGTGTTCTTGACTTTGTTTTGTCATCTTGAGTATCAGTTTTTTATTTTCATCCTGAAATGCTTTCCTGCTATTCCGTAGTCTTCTGCTGATTTAGTTTCCTACTAATCTGTTGAGGTCACAGGTCGTGCCTGTGGTAAAATCAGGCGTATCTCACATACCCTGCTATTCCAGGACAGCCAATGTTCAAGCTTCTTCAAGTGCGATTCAGAATTTCAACCCAGGTTCAAACAAGTTACTGAGTGAGAGGCGGTCACTTATTGACAAGGCAGCCATAAATATGAAGTTGGTGGACTTCTCTAAGATCTTGAAGGAAGAAGGTAACTACACAAGCCAGCAACAAGATAAATCTCATTGTTTTAATGCGCTTTCCAGGGAATCGCTGGAGATTGTCGAGGATAATCTGGAACCACAAACAGGAAAGACGAGACCGAAGCAAAGCTGGAATTGGGAGATTCCAAGAAAGCCAAGCATTGTAAATTCAGCTGTTTGTTGCTCAGGTTGCCAGGGTGCAAGCGTGATGAAATCAAAGTATGAAATTATATCTAGCCAGCCTGATAAACCAGAGAATATAGGAAGCAACTTTTCTGGAGAAGTAGCTGATGCTATTGAAACCATAGATTCAGGAATTTCAGTTTTGCAGCTCTGGGTAGGCAGGAAGAGTCCCATTAAAGCTACTATGTCATCTTGCAACCATGGATTCTGCTCAGCTGTTCCCACCATGCAAGAGAAAAGGGAAAGAATCGAGAAAACTAGGCTGGTTCTCAAGCAACTTCTAAAAGATACCGACTCTCCAAGTCTGCCACTGAGCCAAATGTGCCGCAACCGGAAGGTTTCCGAGTCGAGCTGGAGTCGAATTGCGAGGAGCAAGCAGAATGTAGACAGAACTGAGTTGCAGAGTCAATTATCAAGCAAGAATGTTTGTGGTTTTCGTGTCCCTTTGAATCAAGACGAAAATAAGCTCCAGATTCCCAAAACTGAGATGAAGATGCAGAGTAAGATTAAGGAAGGTAGAGTAGTTCATGTTCCAGAAAGAAAGGGGAAGCTAGTAAAGTCCATGGCACAGAGTCAAAGTAAAATTTTGAGGCCAACACTGATAGATTACGAATCTTCGTCTCTATATCATGGCAGCCATAGACGGAGCATTGCCACCAGGAGACCTTTTCATGGCTCCTCACGGCAGTATAATATATTGCCATATAAGGAAGGGCCAGAGGACATAGCCACCGGAAGTTCTGAGTCAGTCTCTTCCCGGAGCTGGACAAGTCAAGATCAGCAAACCACCACCACCACCACCACCAACACCAACTCCACCGCCAGTAGTTACTTATCCTCAAGGGACACATCAGGTACAATACCTGAAAGTGAAAAGAACAGTATCTCTTCTTATACAAAAGCTAGTTCCTACAAGGACACAAGTCTCACCAGGCGGCGAAGTGGAGGTCTAAAGAAGCTGAAGAATAAGTTAGGACTAATCTTCCACCACCACCATCACCATCACCACCATCACCACCACCACCACCGGCGCAGCATTTCCCTGTGGAAGCAGTTGCAGAATAAGTTTCACCATAAACACAAACAAAAGGTCACTGAAAAGGAAGCAGCAACTCAGAAAGCGAGGAAAGCATTGGTTAGTAACAAGCACCGGGTTGGACATTTTCATGCGCTTGTTAAAGGGTTGATGAGACATGTTAAGCACTCAAAGCCATCAAGAGGTGGTGGTGGTGGAGAGAAAGGCAATGTCCATCACCGACGTGACAAGCGTTCCTTGAAAATGGTTCCCACTCGTCGGAGAGTTAAGCTGCCTACTAAAGGGCGTATCAGACTTGGGTTTTTGAGCAAGAAACAGAAACCACGGTTAAAAGCACCTAATAAGATGGTCTAGCAAAGCACCGATCGGTGTTGGCTATATATGTGTATGCAACTCACATCACATGCACGGGTTTCTTGAAGACACTGTTTATTTTTTGTGATGTGAATTGTGATAAATGATTTAAAAAATACATTAGTTGTTAATTTATTTATTAATTTGGGTCGGACCCAACAAAACTTTGCTGGGTACTGCGAATGAGTGGGGCACCAGTATCCACTGGTTTATGATCCGCCCCGAAGTCCATCACCACTCTGGATTTAGCAAGAGTCGGAGTCCACTCTCAGTCTCAGCTGCCGTGATCGGAGGAGAAAGCAAAAATGAAACCTCCATTCACAAGGTTTTTCGCTTCTCTGCTTCTCCTCTACTTTCTCGCCCCCCAAACAGCATTTTCCTGGAAAAAAGATGAGTTCCGCAATTGCAACCAGACCCCTTTCTGTAAACGCGCTCGCTCTCACAAGCCTGGTGACTGTTCCACCGTTGTCAGCGACCTTGCCGTGTCCGACGGCGATATCACGGCTAAGCTCGTCCCACGAAACCCACCGGAGTCCGATCAAGATGATTCGCACAAGCCTTTGATTCTCACTCTCTCGATCTATCAAGATGGAATCTTGCGCGTCAAAATCGACGAAGACCCTTCCTTGAACCCACCTAAGAAGCGATTCGAACCACCTGAAGTGATAGTCTCGGAATTTGATGAGAAAAGGCTTTGGCTTAATAGAGTGTCGACGGAAACGATCGATGGCGACGAGACGCCGTCGTCGGTCGTCTACTTATCGGACGGCTACGAGGCTGTACTCCGCCACGATCCGTTCGAGGTTTACGTCAGAGAGAAATCGAGCAATCGGAGGATAATTTCGTTGAATTCTCATCAATTGTTTGATTTTGAGCAGTTGAGAGCTAAAAAGGAAGGCGATGATTGGGAGGAGAGATTTAGGGGCCATACAGATACGAGGCCTTTCGGTCCACAATCGATCAGCTTCGACGTGTCGTTTTATGGAGCTGATTTTGTTTCGGGTATACCAGAACATGCTACTAGTGTGGCACTGAATCCAACTAGAGGACCTGGAATTGATTTCTCTGAACCTTACAGGTTGTTTAATTTGGATGTGTTTGAGTACTTACACGAATCACCATTTGGTCTTTATGGGACGATACCTTTGATGATTTCACACGGAAAGAGTGCAAAAAGTTCTGGGTTTTTCTGGCTAAATGCAGCTGAGATGCAGATTGATGTGTTGGGTAATGGGTGGGATTCTGATTCTGGGCTTTCACTTCCTGGGGAGAGTAGAATTGATACTTTCTGGATGAGTGAGGCTGGCATTGTTGATACTTTCTTCTTTGTAGGACCAGGGCCAAAGGATGTTGTTAGTCAATACACGAGTGTAACTGGGAAACCCGCAATGCCTCAGCTTTTTGCGACTGCGTATCATCAATCTAGGTGGAATTATAGGGATGAAGAGGATGTGGAATATGTGGATTCTAAGTTTGATGAGCTAGATATTCCATATGATGTTTTGTGGCTTGACATTGAGCACACTGATGGTAAAAAGTATTTTACCTGGGATCCCATTTTTTTTCCGCATCCGGAGGAAATGCAGAAGAAGTTGGCTGCTAAAGGAAGGCACATGGTGACCATTGTAGATCCTCATATTAAGCGGGATGAGTCATATAAGGTGCATAGGGAGGCTACCGAGAAGGGATATTATGTGAAGGATGCTAGTGGGAAGGACTACGATGGGTGGTGCTGGCCTGGTTCCTCTTCGTACTTGGACCTGTTGAATCCTGAGATCAGGTCTTGGTGGTCTGATAGGTTCTCCTACGAGAACTATGTTGGTTCAACGCCGATACTATATATTTGGAATGACATGAATGAGCCTTCTGTGTTCAACGGTCCAGAGGTGTGCAAACTACTTCCTTACACAGTTTATTCCGTTGCCTGTTATGTGTTTCTATCCTGTTTCTACTATATCCTGTGACCTTTCATGTTTGGAACATGGCCAACATGGGAATCCCAACTCCCGTGCTACAGAATTGATTGTTTGATGACAAATGATATTGTTTAAGGAATCTGCATTGCCAGGTTAAAGATGTTTGAATAGATTTTTGCTGATACAGAACATGATAAATTAAGAAGTAATACTTTCTGGACTCTTTTAAAAAACTGCTGATTATTGAATTACAGGATTTTCAAATTTAATATAGCTTGACGATGACAGGAATCCCAGTTACAATAACTGAAATAAGGAAAAAGTTGGAATAGCTGTTCTTACCTTACTTGTAGCTGGTTTCTGAATTTCATAGTAGCTAGTTGTAGATAATGTCATCATTCAGGCTATCTTGATGATTCATACATGTATCGATGAATTTTTAAATTGTAACAGGAAACATTTTGTTGGTCTGCTTTTATTGGAAAATTGGTTGTTTGTTGTAATGGTGGAAGTGTACCTTTTTGCTTGGTGAACCTAAGTTCCTGCAGAATGCAGCACATGAATAGAATATTTTGGGTGAAATCATAGGCATGTAAATATTAGGTCTTTAAAATAGCTTTTCCTTCATAATTCCTTGGAGAAATTTCTAACCATAGCCTTCAAGGTAAAAATGTTTTTGATAGAAAATTTACTTGGAGAAATAGATAGGACACTGGAACAATTAACTAGCTATTATCACCAGATAACAATGCCAAGAGATGCTTTACATTATGAAGGCATAGAGCATAGGGAGTTACATAATGCCTATGGTCTCTACTTCCACATGGCAACATCCAATGGCCTACTGAGACGAGAAAAGGGGAAAGACAGGCCATTTGTTCTGTCAAGAGCATTCTTTCCTGGAACTCAAAGGTACGGAAGTGTCTGGACAGGAGACAATACAGCAGATTGGGACCAACTTAAGGTTTCAGTTCCAATGATTTTGACGCTTGGATTAAGTGGAATGCCATTTATTGGTAAGGAAATTGGTCTTCTTTGTTTTGGCTATCAAAGGTACTTCCTCTTTAGCCAGATGATCGTAATTTTTGCCTTTACTCTTGACATTTTTCTTCTTTCTCTGTAGGTGCTGATGTTGGTGGATTCTTTGGCAATCCGGAGCCTGAGTTATTAGTTCGCTGGTATCAGCTTGGTGCTTACTATCCCTTCTTTAGGGCTCATGCCCACCAGGACACCAAGAGACGAGAACCTTGGTTATTTGGGTAATTTTTCCCTTCCCCAATAGTTAGTTATTTAACCATTGCTGAGCTTTAGTTATGTCAAATTTTTTCTTTATTATTACATCAGTAATGCATATTTTCATCTGCTACAAGGGAACAAAGATGAAACCAAAATATGCTTTTTATAAATTTTTGATGGCTCACTCATTGCCTTTGGACATTTGGTGTACTCATTGGCTCATGAATCTTCCTAAAAGTTTACCATTACATGTTTTTATTGGGATGTCCAAGATTTACATTCTGTTTATGTTGATGCCTACAGGGGATGAGGTAAATCCAATTTGATGACATGTTACTTGACATAATAGTATGATTGTGCATACATGTTAGAAGAAATCAAACGCTTTATGCTTCTGGTTGTTCAGTTACCTAGTCAGTGTTATGACGTGATGTTATTAAGTAATTGGCTTGTCTTCAAAAGCATGTAAATAAATGAAAACTATACACCTTTGTAAGTGCTAAGTAGAATGGAATAAATGTTAAGTTTTTCTGGACCCTTATCTGGTTTGGTGGTGCTATATTCAACAAACCTTTGTTATCTCTTAGTTAACCTGCATAAAAAATATCAGCAGGGATTCTTTGTTTGAAAACCTTATGCAGCCCAATTGCCCTTGTGTTGAATGTGAAGATGTTTATTGAATGTTCTTCAAATTGTTGCAGAGAGAGGAATACAGAGCTCATAAGGGAGGCAATCCGTGTGCGTTACACGTTACTCCCATATTTTTACACATTATTCAGGGAGGCAAACATCACTGGAATTCCAGTTTGGCGTCCATTGTGGATGGAGTTCCCAACTGATGAAGCTACTTTTAAAAACGATGAGGGCTTCATGGTTGGAAACAGTCTCCTGGTCCAAGGGATATACTCAGAGGTGCTGCTTCCGTCAATACTGGATTACATTTGATATTTATAAGGTGCATTCTGATTTATTTTTTTTCTATTATATGTCCTGTCAAACTAAATATTATGTGAAATATTTCAACCAGCGAGCTGAACATGCTTCAGTTTACTTGCCCGGTAAAGAATCTTGGTTTGAATTTAAAAGGGGAACTGCATACAAGGGAGGTAAAACTTACAAACTAGAAGCTTCAGAGGAGGGTATTCCTGCATTCCAGAGGGCTGGAACCATCATACCAAGGAAAGACCGTTACCGTCGAAGCTCCACTCAAATGGTGAATGATCCTTACACACTGGTAAGCGGTTGGCTTCTGATGCTTCTGCTTATAATTGTTCAACTGCTCATTACTCACAATGATGTGTTTATCTAGAGGTACCATGTTAATCGTTTGGTGTATTTGCCTTTTTTCTGTTGTTTACCATTTTCTTTGTATCCGTGGCTTTCATTGAAATGACTATACTCACTGTACGCACATTTGTATCTGGGTGCTTGTGAAGTATGTATTGGGTTGAAGCCTTAAAGGTCAGAAAATGAGAAAATAATGTCAAACTGACACTTCCATACTGGGATATGTTTAGGCCAGTGGCTACTCTTGATGGAACCTAGTTTTGTGAAAATTTGACTGCCATTCTTCTGTGTTTGTGTTTAGGTGATAGCTTTAAACAGTTCTCAAGCAGCCGAAGGTCAACTCTATGTTGATGACGGTAAAAGTTACGACTTCATGCAAGGGGCTTATATCCATCGCCGCTTTGTGTTCTCAAATGGTCAACTAACATCCTTGAGCATTGCTTCCAGCAACAATCGCAAATCCCGGTTTTCTTCAGAATGTGTCATTGAGAGGATTATACTTCTAGGATACTCTCCTGGACCAAAGAGTGCTCTTGTTGAACCAGGAAATCAGAAGGTTGAAATTGAACTTGGGCCGATTAGGCTTCCTTCACGGATTAAGTCTTCTGTTGTAACCGTCCGCAAGCCTAATGTTCGAATTGCAGACGATTGGACGATAAAAATTTTGTAAGATCCTTTTGATTAGCACGAGTTTTATCTTCCAGGAAACATATTTTGATGTATTAATAGGATTTTACAGACAATTGCTCTATGGGACATGTATTAAGATAGCCCTCTTGGGTCATTCAGAAATCTAAACAAACTCTCTGTTATTTCTGAACTTGATTTGCAGACTATGGAGAAAACAGTCTAGCATTAGACATTTTCATAGTACTTACTCTTATGGTCCTTTTTTGTGCATGAATCATCTACATGTACTAATATAGTATGTTGAAATCATAGACTTGCATAATCACACTGTTTCTTGGGTTTGATAAAAAGGTCTGGACTTTACTATACTTTAACAGGCAAAGTTTGGTTTTACCGAACTTCGACTTGGGCTTAAGTTCAGGTCTTGTAAAAAATTTTGGACTCAAATACCTGATTCAAACTTGCGTTTGTAATCAGAGTCCAATAGACGTCAGGCTCGGACCTAGTTTTTAAGGTTCAAGTCCGAATCCAACTCAGGTCACTGTCATCCTAGTAATTCCTACAGTAAAACAATGTTTTCATCCATGGAGACATTTCTGCTGCTAATCTAAAACTCTAGCGTATGGCAATTTATCAGTTGGATCAAAAAAGAAATGAAATTGCTTTGAGCCTAGATTGTAGGGCTCCTGAGTAAAGCTGTTTTACTCCATTCTTTTTCTTCAGCAGTTGCCAATTTATGAAATTCTCAAGCTGTTTTTTGCTTCAACACCACATAATATTCTAAAGAAAGCATATATTTACATTAACATTTGATCATCCTAGTTCAACTTGGAGATTGGGGATTTCGCCCCTCATAATTAAACATAGTTATGCCCCAGAATACAAAGTTAATACTGACTCAAAAGAACCTAAATATGCCTATTCAGTCATGGCCTAATTTAGAGTGGCATTGAGTGTCTGAAGTTCACTAGAGCAGAGCAGGTTATGCCGATTACTTCAAACTTTGGTTATCGACGCGTATCCTCTTGACATCAGTCTCCGGAACATCTACATCACCTCCATTTCCCTTGACTGAAACTACCTGTTCCTGAATAGTAAGTACAAGTACCATTCAACAGCTCAGATGCCGTTAGAAAGGGGAAGGGATGATTTGTGTTCTTATAAAACTAAGGGAATCATAAATGCCCTGAACAGATATCCATGGATTGAAAACCGCCATTTCATGTAAATCTTCCATGTTGAGTAAAGTCCAAATGGAGGATGGTCAGTAGTCAACAGTACTCGTGGATTCATGTTAACCTTTTCCCTATATCAATCTAGCTTAATGAAACAAGTTTGAGATCATTAGAAATAAAGTACTTTGATCAATAAAGAGGGAAGAAACTTAACTCCAAAACACAATTCCTGCATTAACTACATTACTAAACCAAGTTTATCTAGCTGAACACCTGAAAAGTTCCATCTTACAACTTGATCAGTAAGCTGGCTAGTTACTCTATTTCTGCATGAAAATTTTCCTAGCATGTTTTATGCAATTGCTAAATTTTTACAAGCATCTCACAAATTGGTATTCTGTTGTGTTTTTTCACACTGCAGTTTATGCCAAAACGGTCATTGAAGTGCTGTTATCACTTTCACTGCTCTATAATTGCACTATGATTGATTCATTACCTCAAATTGGGTAACAGGAGAACACAGGTTGTTAAGAAATTTTTGAAGCAAAAATTAGGAAACTACTAAGAAATTTCAGAAACACCATCTCACACTTTCATCAGGGACAACAGCATATCTCTCTGATGGTGGCACCCAGGTTTTCCCTGCCAAGAGATGGTTGCTTAAGCTACAAAATTCAACAATATGAACAGAAACCTTTCTTTAGGTAGTATGGTTAAAAAGAGCATGCAGCACCTGAAGATGGATCAGCCATTGAAGACTCTATCTGTTGGCCACCCGTTCCATCGACACTCAAGGCTTCGATGATCACAGGCACGTTCCTTTAAAATTCCAAGAAAATTCAGTTATTGCAGATGGAGAAATTTGTAAAGTTACTTGCAAAAAAATTTACCACATACTTCTTCTGAAACACAATTTTATCGTGTGATCATAAAGCGCGTGAACAAAATAAACTAACAACCAGCTCTTTATCCTTACAACTGTTACACAAAACTCAAATTTACTAAAACAGTGTCCCATAACAAGCATCATAGGGTGTGTCTGATCTCTGTCTAGCATCAATTACATTACCTCGGAAGAAGAATCGTGTAAACTAAGTAGGTGAAGATGAATATCCACAAGGAGATCCAGGTTATTACCGGTCTTTTGACTCTCCATGACCAAGCTGCCCATTAGTACCTCTTCCCCAAGAAAACACATTCTGTCTTTCTGTGCGAGCAAGTGTATGCCTCCAACCACATGAGACTTGAACTACTTTCTGGAAAGTACAAGGCTAAAAATTCAGATCCCGAATGAAAATACAAGCCTTAGATCAGTAAATTCCCCACAAGAAGGAAACATAAATGGCATCCCTTCATAACTAAACATCAACGTCACCAATAAACTGAGCTACAGTAACAAGATTGTGCCTGGTCAAGTGGCAATTTGACTTGTACAGGAGAACAATGATCGATGTTGTCACCAACTCCAACCTGTCCGAACTGTAACAAAAAGCACAAAGAAACATAAAATTGATAAACCAATGTAGCAGAAGCCATCAACACTGAAGGAAACAGAAACATGCAATGATATCTATCCTCCAAAGACGCATATATACTATATAAAAGAATAACTATTGCATACCTTGTTCCATCCCCATCCATAAAGTTTTCCACTGGATGTGAGTGCCATGCTGTGTCTCCAACCACCTGATATCTGAAAACATAAAGTCCAAGAAGAGTAATTCAATTAATTGGGACCCAAATGGAAACGATATATGAATAAATACAGTCAATCAGTTGCACTTACTTAAGGTGAAAATTGATTAACTACTATATTTTCCTTATTACAACTTCTAAGTTTATTGTGTTATTTTACTTTTCAGTAAGGTAACCTATAAACACAAATGGTGATGGTAGAGGATGAACCACAATTGGTATTTACAAGAATTATAATTTGGAAATCTTTAAAAGTTACATTGGCATTTTGAAATCCACTTATTTCCTCAACAGTTGCAAGTAGGTGTAAACCCAGTTTTGATTAAATTGGATAAAGCAACGCAATGAAAGGAAAATGAAATCACCTGAGATATAAAATTCTCCTTCAGTGCTTCCAATTTATGAGGAATAAGCTGATCTTCAAAATCACCATGTCCTAGCTGACCATATTTGCTCCAGCCATAAGTGAATAATACACCAGAAGATGAAACAGATATTGTGTGCCGCCATCCACAAGCAACCATGTGCATCTTCTCCCCCTACAATGCAAACAAAGTTGATTCTTTAAGCAGTCATAATTCTATGAGACGAACAGGAACAAGAAAAGAAAAAAGCAGTCATAAATGTATGTTTTTAAACAACTCTATGTGCTTACTGCTGTCAACAGATCATATGATAAACAAAAAACTAAAGAAGAAACATTAAAAAGAAACCAGATAGTTTGGTCAGGTTCCACCAATCAAACATGATGGTTAAGCAATTTCCAATGATAACAATAAAGAACACCAGTTTGTTTGCATACATTAGGTAGATAAACTTTCTGGGGGACTAAGCGATCATTTCTGTCACCCAGGCCCAAGTTTCCATAACGACCCCAACCCCATCCATAGAGTTCTCCATCTTCTGTGACAGCTGCAGTATGTTCAGCACCCGCGGCGACCATTTTAATAGGAGTTCCCTACAAGATGCATGAAATTTCAGTACACAAGATGACTTTGTACATCCTCAACGGGTATTATCGGTTAACATTTTAGTAACATGACAAAAAATTTCTATTCCCATTTTCACTTTTCTCATATTAGTCATCTGTCCTGATTCAAGTGGAAGTTATCCATGTAGTTCTCATGATTTGAGAAATTTACAAGCAGTCACTTGTCTACATATTACAAGGCATCCTAGATGGATCAACAAACTACATAACGTATGTTACTTTTAAGTTTCAATCTCTGGACTCCTACCAACTAACAAAACTTCCAAAAACCTTGAAACAGAGAAGGAAAAATTTTAAGAGAAAGTTTTTAAGGTGACATATTCCCACATCCCTGAAGCACAGTACAGACTGAAAACCCACCCATCAATAATCAGAGGTGTAAATGAAATCAACATGCATGGATACTGTCTGAGGACAAGGACACAAAACCTTTCCTAAGTCCTGCCAGCGCAACTAAAAATTAGTTTCAAACTAGATCGTCAGACTCTTATCCAGAAAACAAGGATAAAGGAGAGCTAGAACATGTTTAAGAGGTTCAAAAGATGACTTATGGAGCTTAATGATAAATTGCCGATGAAATTTCTTGATGCATAGAGAGAATAATTTCTTTGAAAGATATCAATTAGCCTAAAGCACCTGAAAAGCTTTGATTCTCTGTGGCATGAGAGAGTCTTCAGTGGTACCAAGACCGAGTTGCCCATTTTGATTTCTCCCCCAACTTCAAGGAGACAGGCAAATTTGGTCAATTAAAAGCATACCTTATAGTCAGACAATGAAAATATTAATGTATTCAAGACATCAAGATATGGACTTGCAGGACAGAAAACATTTCGATACAGATTGCTAGCAGTGAAACCAAGATCAATGCAAGAAGTGGTAAATTTAGAAGGTAGGAAATAATTTTGATTTTTGACAAACAAAGCATCATACAACAGTTTCAACTTCCAAATAAACACTAGTCATTTTGAATCCATTACAGTAGGTAAGTGTTCAAAATTTTAGTAAGAATAGCTTCTGACAATTGGTGCAAACAAGCACTTTGAGGTCAACCACCAACAGTTAGTATTCTAACTTGAGAGACTTTTCTTTGACATGCAATTCAAGCTACAGAGATGGCCCAAAAATTAAAACAGCAGCTTCAGGAACGAAACACAGCCTCTCTACCATATAGGGATAAAGCTGTATATTATTAGACCTCCCCAGATCTCGCATTTCGGTGGGAATCTCACTAGGTATTGTTGTTGATGTTGTTAGTAGCTTCAGGAATGAAACACTGCTCTAGGTATGTTAAGCAGAGTACAGTAACATAGATTTCAATCAAATTATGTGGGAGAGACAGATAGCACTAACCTCTGCACTTCACCTTCAATTGTCACTGCTAAACAATGGCTGTCCCCACAAGCAATTTGTTTTATTCTTAAACCTTGTAATGCTTTAATGGGTTGAGGAGTAAATAAATCGCTGGAACTTCCATGGCCTAGTCTTCCAAAATCACCCCTGTGAAAGTGAGAACAACCGTAAAATGTTTATAAGCCACTTCTGAAACCTAGATGACAAAGAATAAAAAAATAACTACATTCAATGTATAAAATGCTCGATCAATCTTTGAATTTGACTAAACAAAAAATATCAAACTCAACCTGAACTTAATATAATATTTGAGCGGTAACCCTTCCACATCCAGACCACATATGTTTACATATATGTACATATATCTTCGACATAAGATCAGAAATTTAAGAGTAGTAAGGAAAGGAAAACAAACCATCCCCAGCTATAAACTTCCTTTCGTGACTCAGAATATGCAATTGTATGATCAGCGCCACAAGTAACAGATACTATTTCTTGCCCATTTAAAGCACTCAGTTGTGTAGGAGAAAGTCTGTCCTCAGCATCACCGTGGCCTAACTGCCCATCCTCTCCTCGTCCCCAAGAGCACACAATGTTTCCAGCTGTACATAATCAATTGCGTCATTTCATAGATCTGATCGATAGAGTTCAAGCCATTCAAGTATGAGACAGTAATGAACTTAAAGTTACACAAAGGCGCACACTACTCAAGACATACTTGCAGCCATACTAAGTTATATTGTGACAATAGGGCATGAAAAAGTTAGAGCATCAAATAGTGAAATAAAGGGACAGATACAATGATGGTGAAAGCAAAGGCCGATGGAAGTGGCAGTGACAACCAAAAATAGTGGTAAAAAGTTTCAACTCTCAAACTTCAAAGATCTTATGATAACTTCTCCATTTTAAAAATTTTCTCATTTTCTCCTCATTTTGTTTTCATTAAATTAATCAAGAATGTCCTACCTCTTGTTCATCCTACATAAGAAACCATTCAAAGTCCTTCATCCTTACTTCCATTTGTCTTATATAACAGGTATTATGAAGTCGGAGGAGTGAAAAAAAAGTATTTAGAGAGAAAGTCCATTGGTCAAGAATAGGTGACCAGTTAAGCTTCACACAACTTGAAGCTACAAGAAACACAACATTCCAAGACACCCATTGTCTGCTTACAGCTCGATTCCTCACCCACTCTCACAAACTCCCCTAAAGCACGCACCTTTGAAACCGAGATAGCTCCAACTCAATCTCTCTACTTTCTCTCCTTCTCACATTAACAAGAGAAACAAGAAGCGCACACAACACGCGTCAGCACACAAAGTAGTGAACTTAAGAGTAGTACTCAAAAAGAAAAGAAACAGAATATGGACAACCTAAACCACTGGACAGAACACCAAAAGCACAAAAGATTCAAAATTGAAACAGCAAAACTAAGAAAGATTCAAAATTGAAGAGCTCACAAAGGAGAGCAACAGAATGGCTGGCTCCAGCAGAAACTATAACAACACTACGAATCGGACTCACAACTTCGCTGCTTCCCTCATCTGCCATTGACCCTTTTCTCACTTTTCACTACTCTTTTGGGATCTTCACTTAAAAGTTAAAACTCTTTCTTCTAGAAAGAGAAGATGAGTGGAAGATAGAAGAAATTAATACTGCAAGGTCCCTCCTGCTTTGTGACGGAAGAGTCTTACCATCTCTTTTACAATAAATACATCATATCTTACGTCATATCTTTCTATATTATTCCACAACATAGTCTATATTCATTACATATTACCATCAAAAACAAGTTTCACGTCTGAAAACAAGGCCAGAAGTAACATGTGACTGTAAGAACTAGGGAGGATAATGAAGTGACATGAGAGTTGACATTAAACAACGTAGCCTTTCTGTCCAACTACTACACACGTTATTATTACTATCTTATCCTCAAAAAGAGAACACAAATAGTTGATTATTTTCTTCTTTTTTTTAGTTGTCTACGGATGTTTTAAGAGAGTCTCATTTATGAAAAGGTATTTTTAAGCCATCTATATTTAGACTAATCTCTATTTAAGTCGGGTAGGTCTTTTGTATGAGGCAAAGCTCTAGCTTCAAATTTTAAACGGCTACATACATAAGGACGATTTGAACCTACGACCTCACTTAAGCCAAAAGAACCCCTAACCAATTCACCTGCGCCTAGGAGTTGGTAATTGCTAATTGAATAAATGCTTAAATATATGTAATAGATTATAAATTAATTATTTCAGTTAATTAATTAAAATTTTAAAGTAAAAATGAGTTTAATAAGATACTATTCAAGATATTATTAATTGAATTATAATTTATATATTTTAAAATAATAATGTTAACACTAATTTTAATATTTTAAAATTTGATCAGGTTGCTTTCAAAATATTATTATATTGATTTTTTAATTTTAAAAAACAATCTCTTTATTAATTAAAGGTAAGGTTGCGTACTATTAATTCTCCATCTGCATATCATATCAGTGAGATTTTTATTAGGTTATTGTTATTATATTTAATTTTTAAAATTTAAAAGTATGTGATATTTTTTTTGGCCTCCCACGAAATGTCCCAGGAGGGTCCCAACTATGAGAAGGCACCTTTAAGTTATCCACTACCAAATTAACCCCCGCTTGAGCCGAATAGGTTCTTTGCGGGAGGCAAAGCTCTGGCTCTAAATTTTAAACGATTATATACATGAGGACGATTCGAACCCATGACCTCACTTTAGCCAGAAGAGTCCCTTACCAATTCACCTACGCATGTAGTTAAGTATGTGATATTTATCAAATTAATAATTTGAGGTTAAATTATTTTTCATGAAAAATGAAATGAGTTGTTAAATATTATTAAGAGAGAGAGAGTGGGACTAACAAAGACTTTTGAACAAGTACATCTACTCTATTATTTAATGGGAAATAGACAGCACATGTGTCAATTTCATCATTTTTATAATTTATTTATTGTAAAAGTACATTTTTTTAATATAAAAAGGAATATTCTGAAGAATTAAAGATGTCAGAGAGAGTAAATGGTAGGGGTAAAAAGGGAATAAAATGGGGCAGGCCGGGCAGCTGAGGCGGGAACTGCGGCATTGAATGCGGGCTAGGCCCACTAATAGTGTTGTGTTAAAATTTTTATTTTCGATTTTAGTTATATTTTATTTTCATAAAATTTTAAACCATTAAATTTTAGCTTTATTCTTTTAAAATAATTAGGATATTTATAGTTATAAAAATTTCATAAAATTTAAAAAAATCAAACTAGTATATTTCTTTTAATAAAATTAATATATTTATCTTTATTATATTTTATATTTTGAGGATTTTATAATAAAATGATATCATAATTAAAAAATAAAGATTTTACATAATTTTTAATTAAATTTTTCTCAGTCAAATATATAATATAATTTATAATTAAATTTTACTTAGTCAAATTTATAATACTTAAGAAATGATATAGAATAATGGAAAAGAGAATAATGGTGTTAAATAATTTGGTAAGCCATGATAACTTTTATGATAAAATTAGTAAAAAAAAATACTTTTTAAAAGTATAAATTAAGTAAAAAAATAAAAATTTCACATTCTTTAAAAAATTTTGAAAAACTTAATAATTTTAAATTTTTTTATTTCGAACTATTTAGAAAAATTCTTCTATTAAACTTCTATTTAAAAAATTATAATAAAATTAATAATTTATATCAAATTTGATTAAGCCTTTATTTGGTTGGGTTTATACCAGTAAGCTTTTGTTAGTAGAGCTTTTTCTATAAATCTTTTTTACGAAGAATTTTTCTAATAATCCAGTTGCCTGTTTGGCTGTCATTTAAAAAAGTGCTTTTTTGAATGAACTTCATACAATAGATTGTTTGACAATATAAAAAAATACTTTTAATTTTAACTATATTTTATTTTGTATTAAAAATTATTTATGCATATAAATATTATTTAAAGTATATTAAACAACATGCAAAGCACAATATATTAATTATTATATAATTTCAAACCATATGAAACATAAATGAAAATATATCTAACCAAATCTTTTATATGGATTATAACATAAGTAAAACTAATATCAAAAATAAATATTAAAACGTATAAAAAAAGTCAAATAATATTATATAAATCTTAAAATAAATATTTTAAGTTGAGTAAATAGTTAAATACATAATAAATTATGCATTTTATTGAAATATAAGTAGATTTGTAATAAATTAGAGAAGATAGGTTTGCAAGATAACCGTGAAGATGGATTTGTGGGTATTGTGAGAATTATGTGTAAAACATAAAGACAAAAGAGATTAAAAAATTGACTCATTAATTGATATGAAAAATTTATCCGAAAAAGTCATTTGAAAGGTTTTTTTCAAAAGCTCCAAATTTCAGTTTCTTAAAAAGCTATATTTTAACTGCTAAAAAAGTCAAATCTATTAAAAAATTACCTTTTTATTTTACAATCAAATAATCGTTTTATAAAAAAACTTTTGTGGTAAAAAAAAGTACTTATTGACTTCCCAAAACTTAATCCAAACAAGTCCTAAGTTGATTTGAATTTAATAGTTAAGTTAGGTTGTTAGGTAATCATCATTTAATTGGTTCACGTCTCCGTTAAAGACTTAAAGTACAAGAGATACACTTTTTCTTTTTTGAAAGTTCGGTATAGTTTTTTTTTAGTTTAAAGTATAAGAGTTTTTTAAAAATTTAATATTTTTTAAAATTTTATTGTTTTACCCTAATATATGATTATATAATTTAAAATAAATTATCAATCACGTGAAAAAAACGAACCTTTCTTTTTTTTTTCACGAGGTATTTTAAAAAAGTCTTAATTATAAGAAATATCTTTAAGCCATCCACATTTAAACTAATCCTCGCTCGATCCGAATAGATCCTTTACGAGAGACAAATTCTAATCTCAAATTTTAAACGATTGCATATATAAAGAGAGTTTAAACCCGCAATCTCACCTGAGCTTAAAAAAAAAAAAAGCTCCCTGTCAAACGAACCTTCCTTAACCCAGTGTTTGGTTACTGTCCTCAAGGGTGAGGACAGTGGACAAAGACACGAAAGTGTTGTCCGTAACGTCGTTTAGTTGGTGTCTTCATGAAATTCTGTCCCGTCCTCAGTGGACATGGACAGAAAATACCGTCCATTCGAAAAGTGCGGTACGAAGACGATATCCATCGGACAAGAATGGGAAAATACTAAAATGACCCTGTTTTCTCCGAAACCTAAGCACGTCTAATGTCGCAGATCGTCTTCTTCCTTCGGCTTCTTCCACCTCTCTCTCACACGTCTCTGTTCAAGCGACCTTGACCTCTCTCTCACACCTCTCTCTCTCACACGTCTTCCTTCGGCTTCTCCCACCTCTCTCTCACACGCCTTCTACGGTGTCAGACGTCTCCGTTCAAGCGACCCCCGAGTTCGACAGTCGAGCCTCTCTTGTGGGTAAGTCCTCTATCTTACCTTGATCTGAGATGCAGTTGGGGAAATTTGTGTATTGTGAGAATTTGTTTGTTGTGTGAGATGATATAGTTGTCTACCTGAGAATTTTGTTGTTGTGTATACGTACTGCCATTTTCGATCTTCATGCCCTTGGATTTTGACCTAATACAAAAGCCTCTATTTGCTCGATATCTTTGCTTCAGTGATTGTTATTTCCATCTGATTGAACAAGGTGCTTCATGTTTTCATATGACAGAGTACATTTCAACCATCGAACTTTTGGGCATTGTTAGAACCATGTTTTTTATTGTTACGACAATTTCTCTAATCTATTGTTACAACAATTTCTCTAATCTATTGCTAAGGGGTTGTAGTGTTTTGTGCTGAAATTGTACATAATATGGCATCAAGTTCAAATACAGGCTTATGAAACATGGCTTTTGTACATACAGACTAACTTTTTGTAGTTAAAGTTCAAATAATAATGCAAGTTCTGTAGATCAATTATGAAACATGGCTTTCCTTTTTTGATATGAATCTTGAAGATCCTCATAGCATTCGTAGGGATATTGATATCAAAGCATATGTAGTCATTGATGTAAAACTAACAAATCTGTCAAGTTTGATGTCCAATTGAGTGAAAAGTTGATGGGAATGGATTTAAGGGTTGAAATTAGCTAAGGAACTAAATGTAAAAGTGAGATTGATCAAGAGATAAATGGAGAAGAAAGTGACATTATAGACGATGTTCTGTTTGTTATTTAGTAGGTCTTATTATCGATGAGCATAGGACAAAAATGGTAATGTTTTATGATCATGTTTGTTTACATAAAGGGTAAATGGGTCTATGTTTGGGGTAGGCTTTCAAATTTTTAAATTTAGATTGGTGATTGATAATTAACTTTGTATTGACACCTAATCCCATTTGTTCTCCTTTAAGCATGCATCATTAGTCGAAATAATGAGCATGTTCCTAAAAGTGAACAGCCATATAATTAAACCTAAAAATATGAAGAAAAAGTATTGCTACTGAATACTTGTGATACCGTATAAACTAATATCCTGATTAGCATATGTGTTTCATTAGTTGGCCATATACAGAAATGTATCATCAATGCAGGTATATAATACGTGAGTATGACCTGTATAATATCTATAAAGAATTGGACTAGTAACTGCAAATGGGTTTCCTGTTCAGTGATGAATGTCTCAATATTCCAGCTAAGTTTGCAGAGAAGATCGAACCCTATTTCATACATTTATTTTTATAATATGATCAGAATCTTCACATTAGTTGCAAAACCCTATTTCACATTAGTTTTGTTGAGTAAAATACTGAAAGTATCAATGATTCTGACAAGAGTCTATCTAATCTAATATCTGCATTCCCTTTCTTCAAGTTCCAACACATGGAAATTGTAAATTAAATGCCTCCCTCTGGTTCTTCCTCCTTTTTTCTGGAAAAATCATAATTTCTCCTGCCTTCCTTGGTTTCTAACCATTTCAATTTACCTTATACACATTAGAATTGTCAGCCTAGCAGTGCTTGAAGTAGTCATAAAAGCTTATGTCTATGATATTGACAAGGTTACTTAATGATGTTAGATACCCACCTGATTGTTTTATAGTTTTATGAAGCAATAAGTTAGTTGAGCAGCCAATAATCAATCATGGGACATTCGAACTGATTAAGGGTAAATAATCATAAATAAATTAATGATAGTGGAAATTCTCTGTCAATGCAGTACCACTTTTAGTATTTAGCAAATAATAATAACATCCCTAACTCTATTTAAGTGCAGATAGATTGTGATATGTCTCACAGCTGAAGCATGTGTTGACTAAAACAGTTATCTTCTTAATGTTAGAACATGATTACTTTTTAGTGTAATTGAATGATCACTTTCGTACATTAACACAAATAGTTATAGTTTAGAGCAGCTGCCTGCATGTTGTATAGTTCTATAACAACAACAAGAAAGTGTTTCTTGGTCATATTTTCAGCTTTTCATAGAAAGTATTGACCAAGAAAGAAAGAGTCATCCTGTCCAGCGATAAAAGCCAAAAGGCAGTATACCATAGGATGGGAATCATAGGATAAGGAGAAACTATCAATACCTATCTCGTGAGCATCAAAGCCAAAATGTACACCAATTAAGTTTCCGACTCTACCTTGATCAAGCAACTTACACGTTTACACAGGGTTTCCCAACCCCATCAGGAAATGTAGATAACCACACAAATTCCCCATGTTCTTATTTGATTACATACATATTCTGATTTTGATTACATACATATGCGTCAGTTTTGTAGATCATAAATGTACTTATGACTGTGATTTCCACATGAATTGGCAGTACAATTTCACAACTCAAATGAAATATGTTATGCTTATTACTCATAATCCTTCCATTTTCAACTATTATATGCAATGTTTACTAATCCTTTTCCTTCTACAATCTGTAAAGATGGCATGCAATTGTTACTATTCTATACATATTTACAAATGTGGGTATTCTATACATATATACAAATGTAGTTGATGAACATTATATTCATGTCTCTGCGCAGATAGTTGTTGTTACAAAATTGGGCTGAATGGATCATGATCATATGTTTCAGTGTTTGGCTTTGTTTGAGCTTTGGAATGGGCAATTGAATTTGATGAGAATGTTAATGTTGTTATGCTTGTATGTATACACCAAACAGCGTCGTAGAAGTGAAAATGCTCAAGGTTCGAGGGCATTAACAGTACCAAACAGACAAGCCAATATATATCGGATTTTGCATGAGGGTGATAGGAATAGTCAGTGGGATTTAAGGATG
>JAOSBL010000210.1:30172761-30210686 GCA_027568915.1 Erythroxylum roraimae
CTGTTTTTTGTTCTGTCCCCTGCAACCAAACACATTTCTGTCCTCAGGACAAGGACAATATTTTCTGTCCTGTCCACTGCAACCAAACATCTCACTGTCTTCAATTCTTGTCCTGTCCCGTCCAACTCTGTCTCGTCTTATCCTGTCTCTACCTGCTGCAGACGCTAACCATACGCAAGGTAAGTGTGTGAAAACGTAGCCATATGGGCTGCAATTTCAACGTTAGTGAAAGTGAATGCTTTGGTTTTTTGACTTTTGCAACCACATCGTACGTGCTAAAGATGATTAAGTCTTTGAAGTTTGGTCTCCTGACCTCCAACACTGGACTTTTTGCTCTTCTAGTACAATGAATAATATATAATACAAGACTCGGTGCTTGCAAATTGGTCTAAAATCATATCTTAATAGAGGCTCAACTCAACTTGAATTCAAATTTCATAAAATCATAATTTAATAGAGACTCGACTCAACTTGAATTCAAATTTCATAAAATCATAATTTAATAGAGGGTCGACTCAGTTGAGTATGAGATGGTCCAAATGTAGAAAGGGGATGACAAAGTCTAGCATTTGTCATTCACTTCAAGTAAATTCTTTTCGGTAAGGTCTAACAGACTTAGAAATTTTTGACGGTGGATGTTTGTCGGTCCGTTTTCAAAGAATGTTTGAAAAATATTACATGCTTAATGATTCGTTGAATTTTTTACTTCTTTATTGTCCCATATTTATTGGGGACAACAATTAAGGCAAGACTCTTGCCTATATAAAGAGGTTATTACCTCTTTGTTTAATGCATCAAAATAAAGTTAATTTTTTTTTTGATAAATTTGACTCTAGTTAAATTTCTCTTTTGAGGTGGGAGTTGAAGAGTTTGTCTTGAGTATTTCTTTATAGGTATGTTAGTATATTAGGGAATTAGAGGAGAGAAAAGATTGTATGATTGTAAAAAAATTTCACATAGTAGATTTTCTTCTCAGTACTTGTGGTTTTTCTCCGATTTGAGAGTTTTCACGTAACTTCTCTTGTGTTATTATTTTATGATATTTTTGTCTATCAAATATTCTAGAATGTGAATTTGGGAGGTCTAAATTTCCAACATGATTTTAATGATGCCAATCGTCGGTGTATATTCATTACTTTTGACTAATTATTTTGTCACAGATTAAGAATTTTGAAGAAGTATTTACCTCATGAGGAAATAATGGATATATGTAATAATGAAATCTTATCTAAAAACTCTCTCTCTTTTTTTATAACAAGGCTTTGACTCTTAATCTTAATTACATTAAATGTTTATCTTTGTATGCTTTTGAAAAAGGTTAAATTAGAATTTAAAATATCTTATTTTAAAAGTTTTAAAATTTGGTTGAAATAGATATTTTCACAAATTGGAACGATTTTTAATTGTTTACGATGCAAATTTTTTTCGGGACAAAAAATAATTCACAATTATAAATTTTAATTGTGACCTTAATATCACTTTTTAAATTTCAAGCAGTAAGGTTATATTTGGTTGGGGGTTTATTAATGGAACACGATGGAATGTAATATTATTTCATCATTTGATATGAGAGTTTATAATGGAATGGAATGGAATGAGATTGAATGAAATAAAAGAGTTTTATATTACATCTCATTCAATCATAAACAGTAAAAATGAAAAACCTCCGATTTGAGGGTTTATGATGGAATGTAAAATGATAAATAACTCTACATTATATTACATTATAAACCCTTCATCCAAACAAAATTTCACTATATTACATTATGAACCATTATATCCCTCTCAAACAACAATTTTTTAATATTACATTCCGTTTCATTATAAACTATTTCATTTTATTCTATTAAAAACCTTAAGTTCAACCAAACATAGCCTAATAGTTTGAGCGAAGGCGAATCTTGAAACAACTAGTAAGGTTACTCTATTGTGATTAGAAAGTGGCGAGTTCAAGTTACAAAACACAACCTATTTGTAACTTACAAAAGGAAGACCGTGTATAATTAATGACTCTCTCCTTACTCTCGTAAAGCGAGGGACCTAATGTAATGAGGTTTGCTCCCATTAGTTTTTTTTTTACTAAATGATAGGTAAATTATTTTACTTTACTAAAAAAGTTCTTTCAATTTTTTTTACATAAACCAAATATCAAGAATTAATAATTTGAAAACGAGTTATATTTTTTTTACTAAATGATTTGTAAATTATTCTAAAATTTACTCAACAAAATTTGCTTTTAAAAAAAGTTTTAAAACAATTAATTGTAATAAAAAATTTGAAAATGTGTAAATTTATGAATTTCATTATACGATAATTTAAATTATTATTTAACCTGCTTACTTACTCATTGCCCACAATATGACTTGGTAAATCACAAAATTAATTAATTAATAATTTAGGGTCAATTTCACATTATTTCAAATTTCAACCCAATTTCAATAATCTGAATAATCCAAAACACCATTCAAAAGTCAAACTTGGACCCCTCCCCACGCGGCATTCAAGTGACCAAAAAATATCATTTAGACGTGTGGCAATGACGCCACCTCCATTTTGTTTCAAATGCAAGAATTGGTAAATATGGTAATGAGTTGGGGTCGAATTTCAAATGTGATAAACTATTTTATTTTCCTTACATAAAGCTCCTTTTTTTAGTTTTAAATAAAAATTAAAATTTTAAATACATTATTTAAAATACATAATATTTTTTTATAAGTCTTTGAAAAATAATATCAGCAACCCAACTTCCCTAATATAAATTTTTGTTATTTATATTTTGGTCCTCAAACAATCCTATGTTCGCACTAAGAACTTCTCTTACTTGTCTCTAAATAGAAGGCAACACTTGGAAAGAAGAAGAAGAAGAAATGTAAGAGTAAAAAGAAAAAAGAAAAAGGAAAGATTCAATCTTTCCAATGGAAAACGAAGCTTCATCGTAAGTAACTCATTTCCCAGACTCTTTGTGTCAACAATTTGACTGGAAAAACATCCCCACTTACGTTAGTCCCTTGTTTTTCAATCTTTACTTACTTCTCCGCAGGTTCGAAACCAGCGAGATGCTGGCCACTTTCTTAGCTTCCACCCCATTGTTGTCTGAATCCTGGAGGCTTTGCAGTGTTGCCAATGGAAAATCATCGCATGAGTTTGTCATAGAGCAGATTGGAAACACCACTTATGTGGCCTTTTGCGGTGTTCAAGAAGTTTTGGGGTCCCCAGATGATGACAGGAACTGGGTGCCATTTCATGGCGTTTGTGAAGAGCTTTTCTCTCCATTAACCTATCGAAACGATGGTGATGATGAACCAGTGTTAGTGCATGTTGGTCTGTTGCATATCTTCACGTCCATGTACAACAACCCAGATTTTAGAAACCGGGTTAGCGTTTCTTAGACCTTTCTCCCTTATTTATCATCGCTGTTGCAAGATACGCCTATGACGTTTTGTTGCAGAGAAACCTTAGGAGTTAGGATGAAGATGAGGCTGTTGTGATTGAATACGTATTCACGTAAATGGAGTTTTCGTGGTCAAATAATAGATACTGAATCTCTGAAATTATCTGATCTTGCGTTGAAACAAAACTTGATACGAAGGATTAGTCATATCATCCAAAGTTCGACGTCTGCTTCTACTGTATTATTGAGGCATTGACGTGTAGGTAGGTGTCTGTTTTCTTTGGTTTTGGCCTCACATGATAGAGTAGTACGGTCCCAGTGTTCCATTCAGAGAATTAAACTTGGTCTTGTTTTCCTCAAGTCAAATTAGGAAACTTAATTATCACATGCTTCCATCTGTAATTGCCTAGTTATCCTTATCCAGCAGTTGCCTCCGTTCACTGCCACCTTTCTATCTCCGAGCACATGCGAAATTTGGTTTGGTTTCAATGGCCGTGGACAATTAATGACGACAAAAACTTGCAGAAGAGCTCATAATTAACCTGACAGGAAATTAGTAGTCTATTGTGATTAAGCCCTAAAAGGTCTAGTACAATCCCCTATAGGAAGATATATAGTTTCTGAACAGGACCATAGAGAAAAAGGTAATGCGACATTGGTAAAGGACGCATTTCTAGGAAGATAGTCTAAAGATAAAGACTTCTCTTTTCATCTATAAAAGATACAGAGTTTGTCTTACTTCTCTTTTCTAAGAAAATTTCTGCATCTTTTCATATTTCAACTTTTGTCAATGTCGTGAACATGTCCTAGAGATTATTGATCAGAGAGTTGGAGATGGTAAAAGAAAAGAGAAACTCAAAAGCATCGTCACAGTAGGATATTTAGAAGTTTAAAATAAATCTTTGAACTTTTTTTGTTTCTGTTACACAGAAGTTATTTATACTTCTGATAGCAGAACTATATCGAAGGGCAGGCCTTTTATTTGCTGTCACTGTCTTCAATAATCTCCACTATCTGAATATTCCCACTTCATCATATGAATCCAAGTGGCCCTAGCAAGTTTCTTATGAAATCCATGGTGGGTTTCGCTGAAGGCAACTCATCAAGTTGAATTATTAGTTTAACGTGCAGGATGCTTTTATTTTATTGTCAACAAGTGCACAGTGACATAATTATGGGAACCATATTGTGTCCTTCTCATTCACTAAGACAACGGGTGGGGCAAGCCAAAAAGAAAGTGCTAGAAGTGAAGTGGGGTTGGGTTCATCAATGTAAAAACGTGAATAGAACGTGGATGAACGTGTTGTTGCCGTCTTAAGTTTTTGTACCACTTTGCAACAGATTTTTCCCTATTCTCTCTGTTATAACAAATTTTTTTACCAGTCTTCTTTTTTTTTTTCCCCTTCTTAACGAGTTGTCACATTCCACTCAGTTAAGGTAAGGTATCTGATAAATTTTCCAAGGCCTTTCTAGTTGCATTATGTGGTGGGTCAAAGACGAAGTTTTGTTGTTTGATTAGTTGGTTGTTGAGTTTTGAATGATTTCAGGATCAAAGAAATTGACTTGCACTTCTTGACCAAAGAATTGGTGCTTTCTCAATTCATGTCACTGACTATTGACTTCACGCGTAATGATTTGATCTTTGAAACCAGGTTGCTGTAACTGTGAACTATAGTAAATCTAGTACAATGGTACAGTGATAAATATGTTACTTGTTTATGAAAGTATATTCTTGCAATGAAAATTGTTTCAAGTAACTAAAAGAAACTAAAAGCTACACATATTAGTACAATTTTTAAGTCTGAAAAATTGAACATTTTTGCATGTAGGTGCTGATGAATATGCAGACCAGCAAATCAATAGTAGTGACTGGTCATTCTGTGGGAGGAACCACAGCTTCCCTTTGTGCTCTGTGGCTTCTTTCTGGCCTTCGATCCACTTCTTCATGCCCTTCGATCTTCTGCATCACTTTCGGGTCTCCGTTGCTAGGCAATGTGGGTCTGTCTCGAGCAATTATCAGGGAAAGATGGGGTGGCAACTTTTGTCACGTAGTCTCAAGATACGATCTTATGCCAAGACTTCTATTGATCCCAATAGCTCCAATAATTTCCCAGATAAGTTGTCTTGTTCCTCTCTGGCACTTGTGTATATCCAAAATGCTTCCTTTGCAGCTTCATGATCAAGCCAAAGTTGAAATCTTCAGTTATGTTTGCAAAGAGCTCCAGGCTCAATCTGGAGAACGTTCAATGATGGTTTCATATTGGCCATTCGGAAGTTACTTCTTCTGCTCTGATGAAGGGGCTATCTGTGTGGATAATGCGGCGTCTGTGATCAAGATGATGCAATTATTGTTTATGATGGGTTCACCAAGCTGTGGCATTGAAGATCATCTCAAATATGGAGAGTATGTCAGGAATGTTTGTTCACAGTTTCTGGAGAGCAGAAGTTTTGCTAAGGGAGAGCATCCTGAATTAAGCTATGACGCAGGGGTTGCACTGGCATTGCAGTCCTCAGGAATACCTTGGCAGGTACTATTTCCTATAACCAATGGATATATGGCAACCCATTCAATTGGTGGCTGAGTAACTTCTTGGATCAATTCACAGGAACCATATGCAGGACCAGCCAGAGATTGCTTGAAGGTGGCAAGGCGAATGGGCCGCACACCTAACCTGAACTGTGCGAACCTAGCTATTAAGTTATCCAAAATAACACCTTACAGGGCAGAAATAGAATGGTACAAAACATTATGTGATCAAAGTGATGTTCAGATGGGCTATTATGATTCATTCAAACAAAGAAGAACCTCAAAAAGGGAATTTAAAATCAATATGAATCGACATAAGCTAGCTACGTTCTGGGATCATGTTATCTACATGATGGAAAGCAATCAACTTCCTCATGATTTTGAAAAACGTAACAAATGGGTAAATGCATCTCAGTTTTACAAGCTCCTGGTCGAGCCACTGGACATTGCAGAGTATTACAGGACAGGGACGCACCGAATCAAGGGCCATTACATTAACCATGGAAGAGCAAGAAGGTATCAGATATTTGACAGGTGGTGGGAAGGTAGAGCAGTTAGTGAGCATAACTACTATAGAAGCAAGTTTGCAAGCTTGACTCAGGACACATTGTTTTGGGCAAGGGTGGAGGAATCTAGGGAGTGGCTGGATAATGTTAGAAGTCAGAATGATTCTGGAATTCTGGATTTCCTGTGGCAGAAGCTTGATGAATTTTATAGACATGCAAGTTCATTGATTGAAAGCAAGGAGGTGTCTAAAGATGTATTAGCTAAGAATTCAAGCTACTGTCTGTGGGAGAAAGATTATAAAGAACTGAAATCTCAACAGTTACAATGGAGGTCACAACTTTCAGGTTTCATTGATGGAGAACTAGTTCTTTAGTATCTGTCCTAATCTTTTGATAAATGTCAGCTTTGAGTAGTTGATGTTCTGTATATTTTGTCTTGACAGTTCTTTTACAATAAGAACTCAAAAGTAGATATTCTAAAAGAGTGACTGTTCTGAAACCCTGCTAACTGCTGGTATTTGATTCCTTCATTTAGCTTTTGTTTGGATGGAAGGAAAGCAAAAGAAAGGAAAGGAAGAGAAATGCAATTCTCTTGCTTTCCATTGTTTGGACAAAATTAAGGGGAGGGAAAGTAAGAGAATGTAGGAGAATAGAAGTGAAATTTGCTCCAAATACATTTCCACCAAATTGGTGAGAAAGGAGGAGAAATGGGGAGAAGATAACCTTCTCTTTTCGAAATTACCATTATATCTATGTTTTGATCAACTAACAAACTCCTAACAAATTAATAATCAAGGGCATCTTCTCCCCAACCAGAAACTGAACACAACCAACAATAACCACAATTGTTATTAGGGATTTGGCCCGAGTCTGATTCGAAACTTGATTAGACTCAAGCCGATACTAAAATTAATATAATTTTGTCGAATCGGAAGACCCAAAGACGCAAGCTTGCTGATTACCAACGGAAGGTTTTACATTTCTGGTTCTTTTGTTGTTTCGTTTGAGTTTCCCCGCAATTGAATTCTTGTTCAAGTTCTGCAAGTTTAGTTTTTTTGTGGGTGATGCCGGAGTTGATTAAGTGAATTCAGAGTTTTTGAATTGTGGGTTTTGGTTTTTACTGTTTAATCAAATGAGGGAAGGGAAGTTGGCAATGGCAATTTAAAGTATATTTACTGGAATCAGATAGATTCTGAGCTCCATTACATTTTAGTTTGTTGCTAATTGCATGTGAACTTTTCCAACGTACCAAAGAAGACACCCGTTGCTCCTACAGTTGCAAATGATTCTGAAATTGGTTCAGGTGGCCTTCCTACAAAGATAACAGGTATGCATTTTGATCTTTGCATTTTTCATGGAAACGAGTTAATCGTGGGATTATTTTGAACTGCAGTTAGGGAAGAACCATTGCCTGCCTGATTAGATAGAGATATCGTAACACATCTGACAACTCATGAAGGTGTCCTGAGGAAATTGGATTGGTGCGTTGCACATTCTTCATTTGAGAGATCAGTTCAGATCAGAGTCTACAGTTTGGTTTTATGTATGTAAGATGTAATCTCTCCTTTCTTCTGTATATTCCTTGATGCTATTGAATAGCTAAGGTATTATAGTTAAACACCATGTAGTTCATTTGAATGATGACAATCTATACTTAAAGATTGCTTTTTTACATCATCCAAATGGACATTTTCAGTAAAGTTTGGATATCTACATCTGCATTTAATTAGTCCAATATCTCCATTTTTTAAAAGGAAAGCTTTAGGAGAATTAATTGAGATATTGGCTTCAGTTCAAGCTTATTTATAACAAATAATAAAAAAGATAGTAACTTGCCAGAAAATTGATGTGTATTCAAGTTATGGAAGCCAGTAATCAACAATATGGTCATACCTGTGATCAAAGAAACACTCATTCCCCTCTAGAAAGATCAGAGGTGATCTGAGCTGTAATTGTACCAAGTTGTAAAGAGCTAAAACACGAAATTGGTATGATAATAAGCAAAGTTTCCATATGCTTGCACACAGAATGTTTCTGGTTTATGTACAATAACTTTATTCCCGTGCTATCTATGATTTACAATACAAAGATGTTGATATCATTTGCTCTTAATTACATTCACCAGAAAAGAAAAGAACCAAGTCTCAGGGGCCAAGGAGATTTCATCTTACAGTGATTCAACATTTGAGTTTACAAATCTGAATGCAATATCTCTTCATCTGATGAACAGTTTGGTGAGCTCCAGGAACCATCCCCAAAAAGTCTAGATAGGATGAGCCGTGCTACATTCTCTGCAGCAACAGCACCAGTCTCCATGGCGCTTGCTGCATTCTCGAAAGCATTCACATAGTACAAGTGCCGACCGTCCAAAATAAAGGGTGCAAACACTTCCGGGGCATTATAATGGGGGTATGCACCCCAGTTTATTCGAATGGTGTCCGTCCTCGCACTACCACAAGCAGAAATACAAGTTCATCAGTGTATAGTTAACAATCTTGAATCAAAGAGTACAACTAACTAGGATGTTCTTTCCTTAGTCCTGGGCAAATGTTAGAAGTGGATGGGGCTTCATGAGGACAGTTGCAAAAAAGTGTATGCAACATTTATAAGTTTGTGTTCTGCCCGGGAGCTTAAGAAAGTCAAAGAATTAACTACTTGACACAACTTTCAATTGTCAAATTTGAAGAATACAAACTGGAGCCATTCCTAATAAGATATAGTTATACTAGTAATGACTGTGATGTGGATCACTTATGAAACTAAGCACATCCTATTTAAACATAAATCACTCATCAGCAGAAAAAAAACAAACGCAACGAACAAAATGCAAATCAATATATTACCTAAAGATGTCATCAAGCAATGCGTCATCCATAGCTTTGCGAGAGAATATCTTATATGTCATGTCTGTCTCATTATGTTGCTTGAGAATAGAAATACTTGAAAATGGAATATCAGCATCCTCAATTGTGCCAACGAGCTCCGGAATTTCAGAAACAGCTTTCAGGCCAAAATAGACCTATTTCCACATCAAAAAGTAATACAGTGAAAGTGGACAATATAGGTAACTGATAATCTGGAGAATAAGTCGCATTTTTTCCAGATACTTACAGGATTCAAGAGGCCCCTCACAAAAGTTGCATGTGTATGCTGTAAATTCCTCTTGGGAATTGAAATTCTAGGTGCAAATTGTATATTCACTTCATCTAATGGTGTAGCAATAACAGAGACATCACAAGTATAAGTTTTCCCCTGTGTCGAGTTCAACTCATAATAGTTTCCAAGGTAAGAGATAGACTTGATCTCTTCAAGGAGATGTAACTCAACATCTGAACTATTAATTAGTCCAGCAGCCATCCGCCAGTTCCCTCCTTCCACAGCCCATAACCCCCCCCCAGATCCGGCCAAGGAAACTGCTCCAGCAAGTCCACTAATGTCTACATTCTGACCATAGTTAATCCTAGTAATGACCTGCATATGATATAACATCTCATTTTCATATTTCAAGAAAAATAAATCGCAGGCCTTGATTAATCCGAAAGCTAGAAAACAAATATAAACAACTTTAGGTGTCCGGTCACATTTTAAGAATTACTGATCAGTTATGAAGAGCAGATTCTGAAAAGGCAAGAGCCTGAAATTTAAACCTTGAAATATTATGGTAAGTTTATGAGCATGGAACATTTGATAAATCGTCTCTTACAAATGAAAAGGATGAAAGATACTGATAAGAGGTTGCAGATGATCAAGGTGGAAAGAATTTGTGATATATTCCAGTTTGTGCTGTTTAATTTGAAAATATCGGGAAAATATTGAGTTCTAGTTAATAGATATACACCATCATTTATGTCACAGCAACTTCAGTCATCTTGTTGCTTATTTTCCAGTCAACATGTTGGAAATTAATACTAAATTAGTGTTATCATGGCGGGAACTCAGATCCCAGAGGAAAAAACCCATGAACAAAACAGTATCGCGAATTAGTGATAAGCCAAAAAAGAAGAGCACATAGACACTTACAGTGACTAGTTCCTTCACCAGAAGTGGAGATAAACTAACTTCAAACAGCTCCTCCTCCAAAGTTCGAGTAGTGAGATTGTACAATCCAGCCCACTTGAGCATCTCATCTACAGTCTCGAAAATAGGCCTAGTTTCAAAGCTCTCATAATACTTCAAGAACTTGGTTAGCATATCCTGCACCACACACATACACAGACATTGAAGTCACACACTTCAAATAATTTCCTCAGCAACCAAAAAGATCAAAAAGATTAGAAAAGGGAAGCGTTGACCTCAACGAAATTGTCCATTTTAAGAAGGGAAAAGCCATAGTGAAACAGCATATAAACAGAGTTCGCCAAAGACACGATCTTTTGAACCAAGGGACTCTTGGACTCAACGGACATCGTTTTGAACACGAACCTCTGACCGTCCCAAATGGCCAGGGAAATCGAGGACTCGGACCGCACCGGCTTCTTCCTCCCCAACTTATACATTTCCGTGAAATTAGCGGCGTGGTAGTTCTTGGGGTGGAGAATGGAGGCGCCGGCCTCGAAGGTGTGGCCGGCGATGGTGACGGTGGCCATGCGTCCGCCAACCACGGGATTGCGCTCGAACATGAGGATACGAGATGAGGAAGGAAGGGAGTAACGGCGGAGAAAGTGGGCGAGGGAGGCGCCGGAGATTCCGGAGCCGACGATGCAGACGGTGGCGGGAGGAGAAGTGGCGGAGGAGGTAGACAGAGGGAAGAGGAAGAAGAAAAAGAAGAGAGTGATAAGAAAGACGGATTTGAGTAACATAGTGAGTGAGCGAGAGAGCGATTGTGGACTGTCTAGTGTTGGTTTGGCGATTTTTCAGTCTCTCGTCTACCTTCTTCAATGGTGGTTTTGAGCGTACCAGATACAGTTGGCTTATAGGAAACCGAGGACTTGACCAATCCTGGTTTTGAATCTGAACTCCAATTCTTACTTAATAAATTCTTGTATATTCAATTAATTATAAAAATAAATTTAACTTAATTTAGGGTATGTTTGGTTGGCGTTTAATAATAGTATGAAATATAATGTAATATTATTTCATCATTTGAGACGAGAGTTTATAACGTAAGAGGAGGGTTTCATATTACATCTCATTTCATCATAAACAATAAAAATAAAAAATATTCGATTTGGAGAATTTATGATGAAATGTAAAATAATAAACAACTTTATACTATATTATATTATAAACTTTTTATCCAAACAACATTTCACTATATTATATTATGAATCATTATCTCCCTCCCAAGCAACAATTTTCTAATATTATATCTATTTACATGCCATTCTATTATAAATCATTCCATTAAAAATTTTACGTTCAACCAAACATAATCTTAATCTTACATATTATAAAAAAGTTCAAGTTTAATATAACCTAGTTCATTCCGAGTGTATTAATAGATCTTCTCAGACAAAGATAGAAATAAGATTACGTATTAGTGGACCTCTTTAGATTTTATACTTCGGCAAGACTCTTATTAAATGTTGTTGTTATTGTTGTTGTTAATTCCGAAATCAATGAAAAATATTATCCCAAAACCCGATGCGATAACATTTAGTCTTTATATCAAAACAGTACTATTTCAAGCATGTTAAGTAGTCCCAAACTCAAATTTAAATCGCACGTTAAAGAGTTTGATTGAGTTATACTTGCTTTTGATCCGATTCAATTTAATTCATTATCTTCTATTTTTAAAATTAATGAATCAAATTATGAGTAATTAAATTGAGATTTTTCGTATTTAAATTTAATCTCGAACTTTGTTACAGCTTAAATTTAAAATTTTAGACCATTGTTTTTGAATCTATATCTCAATGAAAGCAATTACAAATTTTAAATCATAAAAAGATATACGACTAAGTCCAAGTATTATACGTATTTGGATTTCATTAACAATAAGCTCAGTTTTTTATTTACCTCAAGTATATATAATATGATGTGAATGTATATAGTTATACGGCGTAGTTAAAGGGTTGTTTTCATTATGCCTACTGGTTCAAATCTATTGGCAGGTATAGACTTTCCAGACTGTTAGCCGCCGGGATTGAAGGTTGACTTAGATACCTTGTCATAAATATGTATATATATAATCAAAGTATGCCTACACAAAGTAATATCCGGTAAACATAATATTATGAAAAGTGAGGGTATGGTTGGTTCATACAGTACTATAGTAATAGGAATGAGAATGAATATAGTGAGAGATAAGAATGGATATTATCATTATAATTATAATAGTCGGTTAAAAAGAATAAATGATTACCGTTTCTCTTGACAATGTTTAGTTTGTAAAAAATATTAAAAAATAAAAATTTATTATATTTAATTAATTAATTAATTATATTTTAATTAGTTATAATGTGAGTATTATAACTAACAATTGTGAGTATCGTGATCACGCTTCTTTTATCATCTCTTAGTTTTTAATAAACATGTTGTATTCTTGAGATCTGGCTACTTTCACAATCTTAGACCTTCCCTCACCTCCTCTCTCAAGTACGTTTGCTTTCTTCGTTTGGAATAAGAGATCAGTGTTTTTTTATTTTGATTCTTAGATCTGTGATTCTTTGATAATGTTGATGTATTATGTTGATCTGATGGACTTCTAGATATGTCCTTTGTTGTGCTGCATTGTTCTGTTCACGATTTCTTTTCATATTTTATGTTAACCTTTTTTCATTTCCGCCATTACCTTAATTGCCAACCCTCCAAAATTTTGAGTCCAAAGATTTTTATTTTTGTATTACTTTATTAAAAAAACTGTTTTTATTTTTATTTTCTTATTAGTAATTTATTAAGCTATTTTCTTCTGTGTCTGATATCATTATTTTGCATGTTATATCTGCATTTGGATCTACTAGAAACAACCTCTCTACTATATAGGGGTAAGGCTGCGTACTATATGACTTCCCCAGACCCTGTCTCACTGCGGGATTTCAGACTGGGTGTGACGATGATGAATGTAATTAATTAATTATATTGTAACTAATTAATTATATTTTAATTAATTGTAATAATTTAATTAATTAATTTTATTTATTTATTTATTTACAATATTTCGGTTAATGAATTAATTATATTTTAATTGATTATATTGTAATTAAATAATAAATAATATTAATATTTTAATTAATTACATTGTAATTAATTATATTATCCTAATTAATTATATTTAATTAATTAGTATTAAAAATCTTTAAAAAAAGAACTACTACTAAGGAATAAATGTCATTCCTCTATTAAATGGAAGGTATAGAGGATTCTTTAAAAGTGAGATTTCAAACTATTGTCCCTATAATGATAATCAATAACCAACAACTCATTTTTTATTCTTTACCCATTAATCCCTTCCTACAAACAAAAATTCAAGAGATAAAATATTTCGTACATCTCATAATTTAACTTATATGCATCTGATTACTAATTATATATATTCCTTTTCCGAAACATTAAATTGGTTGCGAGTAATTGTGATATAGTTTTGCTAAAACTTAGTAAAGAAATTTTTATTGTTCTATGAAATCTTTTAAACTTTTTGCTTCGAGTGATTCATTATATAAATAGTCTTAATATTTTAATTAAGCAGTACTTCTCTCGTAGTTATTTAAATTGAGAAGTTTCTTTCTTAATCTATTTACTTTATTGTAATGACTCATATGACATGTTTTATATTGTTAATCTTTATCATGTTTTTTTATTTATTATACCACATATTTTTATAAGTCTAGTTATACATATTTATTTATATTTTATATTATTATTAATTTACAACACACGCAGCGCTGTCAAAAACAACCTCTTTATCATTAGACTTTCTCAAACTCTACATTTCAGTAAGGCTTTTATTAGGTGTTGTTATTGTTGTGAATTTGTTGCCTATAATATATGGGTCTATCTCGACCCAAAACCAACGGGTCAAAACCCAAGATAACCATATTTCAAGTAAAGGCTCAGAAGAATTGACTATAATTTGAGCAAAACGTCATCATTTTGATATAATTTATTTATTTATTTATTTATTTTGAAAGGAGATATAATTTATTAAAACAAATGTCATTTTAGTCTCAATTTAATCAAATTTTGGATTAATAGATACCAAATTAGACTTAGGCCCAAAAAAGGATGCAAACTCACTTGTTCTGGCCCTTACCAATCTTACATTGCCGGTATAACAATGGGAAAATTGAACAAACAATTTTACTTCTCAATGAAGGAAGTGAGAATTTTAAAACAGCAAGATTTATATTGAATGATGTTGTTGTTGTTCTCGTTGAATCAAGGAAGTGAGAAATAGCTTCAAGAACAGAGATTACGACTCATCCAGTACAAGTCCTTGCAATTTAAACACGTACCCAATGTAGACCACACACGCATATAGTTAAACGCAGGAGGGTGAAACTAATCACTCTCAAAATCTCTTAAATGAAGATACCAACTGAATTCCTCAATTTTGTTTACAAACTGACTACTAGATCTTAGTATAATAGCAGAGATCGATAGAGATTGTCCAATGAAATGGCTACTCAACAAGCCTGGAGTGTATATGGTACAGAAGACTCCCACAAGGCTTCTAAGCTTACAATCTCCTACACTGATTTGGAAGGATGCTGGTGTATTGCCAGTGAGGGTGAAACAAGACTACATTAGAAGCAGAAGCACATACCGTTTCTGTAGGAAACTGTGGAGTTCATCTGATCCTGTAAAGAAGCAGTTGGCAAACGCCGTCAAAGTAGACAAATCAAAGGTCAAATTGTTTCGGAATTGTCATTCTATATTTTCCAAGAAATGAGATTGCAATTTCCATGACAGGAAAATGAAATGAGACTGCAAGTTCTAAATGCAGGGAAACCCCAGGTTCCTCTAATGCCACTTAGCATGTCATTTAAAGAAAAGGAACAAAAGTACTGCTACAAATGATTCATGGGGCCAAGGATTTTAGATTGCGGAGTACAAATTATGTTACGGTAGTGAGCGATTGCGCAAATTGCAATAACAGTTCAAGCCGCAATTTAAAACCATGGTTCGGTCTAATGTATTCTAAGCCTTCAGAAAAGCATTAATGGCAAACAAATTCTAGTGTCAGATTGTTCCTTTGCTACATTCATGAATATGCTAAGCACAATCGTTTTAAGAATTGCAAAGACGCAAACTTTTCATTGCAAAGAAGCAAACTTTTCATTCTTCACCTAATCATTGACTAAGACAATGTTCTTATCTATTCACATCTCCAGGAAACATGTGGAGTAAAATTATATGATTCTTGTGCTAGGTATGATCTTTCAAAGACTTAGAAAGCGAAGATTTTCAAGTATCTTAACTTTAAAGAACACGAGCTGCCTAGAAAGAGTTAACAATCTTAAGTTTCATGTCCATAAATATATGCATACATCGGATAGTAACCAAGATTTTTTTTTCTTGACGTTAGTTATGAGAAAGGAGGGATCTTTGAACCCGTTTTCCTAGTGTCAAAATTGAGATGACAGCATCTAGGTGAAAAATTTTTAGCATATGGACGAAAATGAATTACATCGACTAACATGAAAACGCAAATACTGAAAAGGAAACACGCTGAATTCCCCTTTTTTTATCAACTAAAATTCGTCTTCCACAATGCGTATTAGAACAAGATCAGACAAGATATTCTATAAATTCAACATACAGTAAGATTCAATGTCCAGAATTAGGGTCCTTGGAGGAGCAGGCGCCGTCGGATTGACGATGTCCGTGAGGGTGAGGGTGAGGGTGAGGGTGATCGTGATTATGAAGATCATCGTCGTCGCTATCATCGTCGTCGAAGGACTTCTCCTTGTGGAAGATGCAGCACTTCTTGGAGCTCTTCCTTTGCATAAACTCGTTATCGACAGTTCCTTCCTTCCAAGTCACCTTCTTCTTCCTCCGATTCAATCGCAGAACTAGTGTTTTTGGTTGTTGATGTCGTTGGTCGGGGTTTTCGAGGGTGCTGGTTGTGGTAGCAGTGGCCGACGACGAAGACAGTGTCGATCTCATCCTGGTGGCAGGGTTGCTCGTCTGAGAGTTGTCAATTAATCCCGTGGGAAAGGAGGCGCTCAGCGGAAATTTTTTTGATTCTGATCCCAAACGAACTGTGATGCCTTTTATATCAAAATTTTGTTATCACCTCTTGCGCTCGAGACCCACTAATTCGAGTTTCTATTAAGACCAGAAGACCGAGCTCTAGGCCGAACTTGAGCCTGATAGGGCTTGTTCGGGCCGAGTTAAGTTGAATTAAATATTTTAATAATTTTTTAAAATAAAAAAATCATCGTTTTACATTTTTTTTACTCAAAACGACTTTGTTTTATCTTAAATTTTCGAGTTGAGGGGTACGTCAAGAATATTTCGAGATGAGGGCTAGGTCAAGAATGGTTAGATAGCCCGAGCCCAGGACCCAACATTTTGGAAATAAAATGGTTAGATAGCCTGAGCCCAGGACCCAACATTTTAGAAATAAAAAAAATCTAAACCAAACCTAAAGCTCAGGTTGACTTGGTGACTTCGAGGCGTGAAAGTTTAGTCAAACATAAGAAGGAAGTCTGTTTTAAAGTATTTTTAGTTGAGGTTGGCGATCCAAAGTCAATCCAACCCAAAGTCAATAGATCAAACTCGCAATTAAAAGGACATTATTTCAATATAGTTGACCAAAACGATATTATTTTAGGCTATGTTTGGTTAGATGTGAAGTTTTTAACGAAATAGTTTATAATGGAATGGAACGTAAATGGATGTAATATTAAAAAATTGTTGTTTAGGATAATGCAATATGGTAAAATGTTATTTGGATAAAAAGTAAAATAATATAGTATAAACTTGTTTATCATTTCAGATTCTATCATAAACCTCCAAAATCGGAAGTTTTTCATTTGTATTGTTTATGATGTAATATGAAACCCTCATCTTCTATCTCATTCAATTCAATTCAATTTCATTATAAACCTTCCTCCCAAATGATGGAATGATATTATATTTCATTCTATTTCATTAATAAACCCTTAACCAAACATACCCTTAAACTATAAATTTAAAACATAAAAACTGAAAATATCTATCATTTTGGTCATAACTAAGTTTGATAATGAGCGTCTAATTGAATAAGACCGACCTCATTGTCATCCTTGCTTTTAAGTTTTAACACTTACAGTTCTAAAGGGACAATAAATTAGTTTTAAGTTTAACTCAATTCAATTTAAAATATAGATTTAGGATTGATAACAAATGAAATTAGATTTAGATCCTTTAAAACGTGAGCCTCGTCTTTTTTCTCTCAATTTGAGATTTGGACCACAATGATATTATTTTGTTAAAAGTTTATTAAAATGAAGCCATTATGTTAAACTTAACTAGACTTTAGATCAAACTCGGGACTCAAACTCCATGGTCTAACTCAATCCAAGACCCAATTACATGTATATTCATAGATTAAATTATATGTTTTTACTCGTGGAGCTTTTGGTTCTGATATTAAAACCAACCACAATGATAGGCATAACAGGGGTTGACTAATCCTTGTCTGATCTGAGGTCAACGGGTGCGGTTCGAGTTGATCGAGTTTTGGTTGAGTTCATACTTTTTTTTTAATTTAGAGTGGTCAAGCTCAAAGTTTGAAAATTTTCAAATAAAATAATTTCTTTTTTACTTTTAAAATTAAATATATAATTAGGTTTAACCCACATTTGATCGAGCTAAGTTGGACTTTGATCTATCAACTTATGGCTCCTTCGATCCCAGCTATTTTTAGGGTGAAGAACATGCTTTAGACAATTCGAGTTACGGGGTGAGTTGTTAGGTTAGAGTGTGGACGATTCATGGCTTTTAAGGGTTGGGTTCCAATGATATGAGTCATGTTTAATTGAGATCAAATCACCCCATAGCAGCTGAGTTTGGTTGGACCAGCAATAGGTTCAACTCGATTCGACCTATTGTCATCCATGCTCTCAAGTTTGACTCTAGTAAAAAACCTGAGTAACTCAAACTTGAACTGTGATTTTGAATCAGACCAACCCCACCAGAGTGTGATTTTTAGATGAATCAAACTTAATTTAATCGAGCTTTAGTTACAATTTAGATTTGTTTTAATAAAGTTGTTTGAACATCAAAAGTTAATATAAAATTAATGTACTAAATAAAATTTTAGCTAAATTTAAATTAGAAATGAAGCTTTTCTTTTTCAAATTCATATATGAACCCAATTGAAGTTGATCTTGCTAAATGTGTGATTTACATATCAACATTTCACAAAAAAAGTCTAAATAAGTTTTTTTTAAATCTTTGGGACTGCTTGTATCATAATATTATTAAAATAGTACTCATTGCATCCTAAAAATAGTAACAAAGATAATAGTAGAGATTTATTTAGACATTTTATAAAATATTAGAGTGAAAATAACACATTATAAACAATATTTAAATAAATTATTTTTCAGAAAACATTAATGCTTAGTAGGTTTATATTGTTTAGTTTTTTTTTTCGGAGTAACACAATAGCCTGCAAATCACATTAGGGTACTCCGCACTAAACAAACCCTTTACAATAGGCTCGATCGAGAGAGTATAGATAGGAAGAATTGAACACAAAACCTTTTACTCCCATACTCCTCCACTCCACCAACTCGATCATCCCCTAAAGAAGTTATATTGTTTGGTTGTCATATGAAATACATCAAATTTATAATTCATATACTAAAAGTTGTTAAAAACCTAATTCAGTTAGTATTTAGAATGCTATTGATATTGTTTTTAAAAATTAAGATATAACATAATATTATAAGTAACAAGAAGAATTAACTTAGACTAAAAAAGTTATGGTATAATATGCCTAAAATCTTTTAAACTATTTGTTTTGAAGATAAAAGCTTATTATTGATCGTATAAATTACTCACATATATAACATTTTAGATTATATATTAGAAAAATAATATTGCGAAAAAAAGAAGAAGAGAAATATCGTTAGATTTCATTTTATTCATTTTTGATAAATAAAAAAATTGGCCCCTTAGACCTTATGTAGTCAAGTCAATAGACTTGTGTGATTGACGAAGAGACAGCTTCATTCTCATGGATTCTACATTAAAGACGTGTAAGTGACCTTTTAGGATTGAGGATAAGAACATTAATGTGTATTCAATGTAGAATCATTTCATTCTCGTGATAAGAAACATTATAATTTATAAATAAAAGGAATAAATAAATAAATATTATTTATACGTTTGCCTAAAAATATAAAATTTAATTATGACAAAATTCTTTAATTTCACATCTTCATTTAAATTTTATATTTTAAAAATATTATTTACCTTTTTATCATATTATTTAATTATAATATAAATCAATCCTAAACACCTTTGTATTAGAATTTAAAAATTTTAACATTTCATAATTTAAATTTGAAATATTAAAATAATATTATTTTATATTAATAATTAAACTCAATCAGATCTAATTATTACATATTAAATTAAAAGATTTGTGTAATAATAAATAATGATTAAAAAATTCAATCGGATTAATCGTAAAAATTTTGAACTGTTCAACTTTTCGGTTCAATTTATTTTAATAATTCTTGTTGTTAAAAACTGATTAGTTTATTAATTAATCAGTCAATTTTTTTAACTTAATAAATCCTTATAAATCAAAATAAATAAATAAATTTTTATTTAATAATATCTTTTTTAATTAAACTTTAAAAATTCTGATAGATAAGGGCAATTTTTATTATATTTTAAAATTTTTAATTTTATTTGATATGCAGTCTATTTTATAACGGTCTAATACCGGTTGAATCGGTTAAATTTTAAATCTCTTATTTTAATTCCGGTATTATTTTTAAAATATTGACAATAATTCTAAAAGAAAAAATAAAATAAAAATTAATTTTTAAAATCATTCAAAATATTATAACATAAATAAATAACCATCACAATAAAACAATCAATCATCATCATAGTCGTAATAATGACAATAATCGTCAATGACGTAAAAAAGACGTGTCTTCGTAAACACGCGTGTACGCAATTATTCCTCCTCAGAAAAGAGAGGGAAAAAAGAAAAAAAAATGAGTGTGCGTAGTTGCTGTATAATTAATTGAACTCCGTATTTGCGTATTATATTTTAATTTCTTCTTCTTCTTCTTTTTTTCGGTTTACGATTTTTAGTTCGTAGCACTATCGAACTGTGATTTTTAGGGTTTTGATTTTGAAATACAGTAACAGTGATCAATCATTTTGCGATTCAGATTGTGGTTTCATATATTAGTTCGGTTCTTTTACGGGCAATTGTATTGATCACCGATTATTTAATTGATTTTGGTTGGTGCTGTTGTTGTTGTTACTGTGTATGTATTGGTGTGTACATGAGTAGAGAGGGAACAGAGAGAGATTCGGGATTCGAGTGAAGGGGAGTTATGGAGAACGGTCACGAGGGCAAATTGACGGAGAGGTTTTCAGGTTTGGGATTGATTGACTCGTCGTCCCCGCCGCCTGTCAATATTCTCCGACGACAATTTGATAATAGTGGTGGTGGTGGTAATCTTATTTCTGGTGGCGCAAATGATACTAGCAACAACGATAGCTTGATTCAGGTCATGAAAGCCGTCGAAGCAGCAGAGACAGCTATCAGGCAACAGGTTTTCTTATACTGCTTCTTGTTTTGGTTTTGGGTTTTCGGGCTTCGTAGGGGATGTTCTTTTTAGGTGATGGTTTTCTTGAAAATTTTGCTTTGACAGGCAGAAGAGAACGCCCAATTGAGGAGTGAGCTTCAGAGGAAAACCCAGGAGCTCGAAAGTTATGTAAGTTTTTGGTTTTCTGGCCCGTTTCCTTTGCAGTTTTGCAGGGTGTTGTACTTAGAATGTGGTGTAGGAATCGCATGTTTATATGGGTTTTTTCAATTAGAGGACACGATATGATAGTTTGTAGCAGTACATGTTTTGTCCACCATTATTCTCTATATCATCTAATTCACGGTGCCATGCCTGGTTATATTTGAAAAATGATAGAATCGTTGAATTCTTAAGCTACATCTTTGTATGCTTTTGCCATTTTGTGCTTTGTGCTACTTTATCTTGTAGAAATTGTCATGTCTCTTACCTGTTGCTTGTTTGTACGTTGAATTTCAACTGTTTGGTTTGACAGAAATTAGAACCAGCAACACAAAGAGCTCATTTGATGGATTCATGGAATGCAAGGGCTCAGGAAGTCCAATCAGCTATGCCTATAGAAAACCTAGACAGCAAAATTAAGACTACAGGGAACACTTCTGCAATTAGTTCATCTAGTATGCTTATTCTCGATCGAGATCTGAAGACTAATAATGAGGAAAGCCATGATGCTGGCACCAAGATAAATGGGATATTAAAGGTACTGCCCAATGGGTTAGCACCAAGTGACAATTCAGGTTTCTCTCAGTTATCCTCTCCATCAACAAGATCCATTTCTCCAAGCAGGTACATATAAATAAAAATTGCACTGGTTAAGGCAAGATTGTATCCACTCTTTTATCTTCTACTATGATGTGTTTCCACTCTATAGGTTTCTACCTCTGTTGAACATGGATTGCCACCTCCCTGTTGCAGCATTTAAGCTGATCGTTTTGAAAAAATAGTTAATCTGCCGTATCCTTTTCCTTAGGTATCAAATGGAAGGTGCATATGATCCACGACTTAGCGTTTCTGGTCCTGGTCCAATGCAAGTGTCTGAAGTGAGCAATCCAAGCAACTTATGGAAGCAGGTATAGCCAAAATGAACATTTTTCATGTATAAATATGTGAACTTGTATATTTCATAGCAGCTTGAGTTATGTATTAGCTTCAAATTGGTGTAGGATATTTCTGCCAAGATGAGGGAGCATGAGGAAGAAATAATGCAGTTAAGGAAGCAGCTTGTTGACTACTCTATCAAGGTGGAGTAAGATTAATTAATCATCATTTGTTCTCTTACCATATATGTGTTATGTCCTCTTCTCACATATTTTTACATTATGTCATTTGCTGGAGGTGTGATGTTCAGTATCTTTTGTAGGAAGCACAATTACGGAATGAAAAATATGGCTTGGAAAAGCGGATTGCTTATATGCGACTGGTAGGTGCACCTATATTACCAGTTGTGATTGTTTCATTTATGTTCTTGTTGAGTTCCTAATTATTTTGGGTTATATCTCATAGAAATTTGATGGGCTTCTGGTTGTTAGGCGTTTGATCAACAGCAACAGGACCTTTTTGATACTAAATCAAAAGCAATCTCATACAGGCAAGAAATAATTGAGGAAAACATCCACCTGACATACGCATTACAGGTAAGTGCTCTAAACTATACATCATGTTTCGTTGGTTCAGGGGCTAGGTGCATTTGTATTTATTTGCCATATATTGGTTCCTTGGAAGTTTACTTCTTGTCCAACATTTGCTTGGTATGGGTATATGTTTCTTTTGTATCCAGATTCTTTTACCCTTCAATTTTCTTATTTGAAGTGATTGCTTCGTTTCTATGTATGAGTGATTGCTTCGTTTCTATGTATGATTACATAATCCTTTGAATTAAAATATTCAGTAATTTTGTGTTGGGTCAGCAGCAATATTTCTGTTTATATGAACATCCTTGTTCTAGCTAAAGAGTTTTTTCTTTCATTTTATTGCTCATCTTGTTTGACTTCTTCCTTTTTGTTGAAGTTAAACTACTTGTTGCGATGATTAATCTAATTCTGTTTGGTACACTGTTTAAATTCAATTTGATGAATGCCCCTAGTTATTATATGTCAGATTGCAGCTCATAATCCTGTAATATATTTTGGCTTCGGAAAATTGAACCCGACTGAACTTTTAGAACCATCTCTTGGTTGTCTCAGGCTGCCCAACAAGAAAGAACTGCATTTGTGTCATCATTGCTGCCTCTTCTTGCCGAATACTCTCTGCAACCACCAGTTGCTGATGCCCAGTCGATTGTTAGCAATGTCAAGGTCAGTATTAAATTATTTCCAAGCTGCATATGAGATATAATGTATACTCGTATGCTTCTAGAATTCTTTTCGGAGGATACATACATCAGATAATATTTTCCTCTTGGACACGTACTTGCAATCTTGGATTTGTTGGAAAGAAAAATAAACAATACTATGACTTATTATCAATTAAGTTTTAGCACTTCTATTTATAATATTAGGCAATACAAGCTAACCTAATATTCGAGAATAGTGTTATTAGAATACAGGACCATATTAAATCTCTAACAAGATTCAGCTCTAATGCTGTAAAAATGACAGTACTAAAATACCCGATGAATAAAAAAGCCTACAGAAATAGTAAATAAAACAAATAACAGTTAATTAAAATAAATATTCTCAAATCTATTATCTGTTGATCCCAGCGTATCACTTCTACCAGTACTTGTAGCTTGCAGTTCCAAGAAAATGGTCATTGTTGGATTAAAAAAACTCTTCATCTCATCTCTCTCTTTCTCGCCCTCCATTACACCTTCCTAGAAACTGAGAAAGAAGAGAAAATAAAATTAATGGGAATCTCAATTCCGAGTGGTTTACTCTTCAAATATTTGTGCATGAGATTTTCATTTTTATTATGATATTAAATGTTTAAGAATTTTTACAAGGTGCTTCTAACCCAAGGATTCACTTTATTTTTATGTGTTGGATCAAATCTGAATCTTTGTACATAATTCAAATTTTAACGTGCTATATTTTTTGCTTGCAAAAGCTGGGATATAAATCTTACTTAAGATTTTAAACTTGATAAAAGATTGTAGCTCATCTTCTGATTAAATTGTTCTGCTATACTTTTTATTCAATGCCCTTTAAAATAATTTTTGCAATTTCCCTTGTTTATTTTTAAGGTTCTAGGATTTCTTTTTCAAAAAAAAGGTTTTTGAATTTGAGATTGATCACGTTTTGGTAGTGGTTTTGCTGTGGATAGAATGGATAGTTCCTTTAAATTATTTTTGTTTTGTCCTTTACCAATTGTCTCTTCCCTTCTGGCCTCTTTTAGTTGTTCATTTTGTCCAAAAGTTTGTTTTCCAATTACTTTGCAACAAGAACCCGATTAAGTTTATTGTCTGTTCTCTGACTTGCAGATTCTATTCAGACATCTGCAGGAGAAGCTCATCTTTACTGAGGTAAATGTGTAGAAGATATGATTCTTATTGAGTTGTTCCACATCAAGCCTCTAAATTTGTGCTTTAATTGGTGTATGAAGTTAATTTTTGATCCAATCTTCTGATATATCTTGCTGCAATGTTCTTGTTCGACAAGAGTCTTTCTGTAAATTTTCTTGTTACTTGTTTCAGTCAAAGCTCAAGGAATCGCAATATCAATTGATACCTTGGCGGTCTGATCTGAACCACTCAAATTTGGCTCCACAGTCACCACCTTCTTCTATTGGTGCTGTCTTGGCAAATCCGGTGAGTACTTGATTTTATGTAAGATTTTCTAGTTATACACATATAAGCATGCCCTTTTTGTAATTCTATTGAGTTTAGTTTCAGGAGAAGAATGGGCTTGAATTGGTTCCACAGATGACATATTCCCAAGGAAAGATACCAATGGCTTCTTCAGATGCTCAGTCAGGGACAGCTTGGGATGTAAGGGATCACCATCAGAGTGGTTTTAGTGGTGCTGGTGCAAAAAATTTGGAACCTGATGACGTAGGGAGGTTTTCACCTCTTGCAAGCAGGTGAGCCTGGTCAAATGGAGACCGCTATTGTGAACTCATTGTACAAATAACAATCTTCTCCATTTGTTGGTGGGTTTCTGTTCTTATGTTGATTGGTCATATATGCATGGATTATGCAATTAATATGTATTGATTTAAGTGAAGAATTAATTTCAATGAAATTATAGTGTCTTAGATACAATGAACTAAACTTTTTTGTATTTGAATAAGTCCCCAACTTTGGTGTTCCATGAATTCTCCATGCTTTGATTCAAGAATACATGCTATCTCATAGCGTTTGGAAGATAAATATAGTGAACAATCTTATGCATGAAATATTAGAGAGAGATGACAATTTGCTTTAGTTTTGTGCCTTAGAAGTTATTATAAACTTGAACCCTCTTCAAGAATGTGATGATTTTTAATGTAGATGGTGTTGTGAAATGAATTTATCTCGTGATCCTTCACTGATTTGTTTTCATTTTGTGATGTATTTGAATGATAAGTTGGATAATGATAATAAAATGACTGTGCGTGAATCATTCAATTGATTAGTGATTGACGGTGCAAGTTTCCTTTTTAGATCTTTATTTATATCTCTTAGACACTGCATTGTAATTCTCCAGCCGCTTATTCGAATAAAAAGTTCCTTCCATGCTTTCATGTTTGAGTTGATGGTGCCATGATTAGTGTTTTATTGTTTTATTGCAAAACACAATGGAAACTTACTAACATATGGTTTATGCTTGTCTTATGGTAAATGAACATTAAGGGAGCATAAGAACACATACCCAACTAAGTTAGAATGTGTGTCTTGATATAGTGCATTGGCTACTTATCAGGAATCCTGCAGTGCATGAGGTAAATACAGTTGCTAGGGGTGATGCTCATGCAATGCGATATGTTGAAGGGAATACAGGCAAACAAGTCATATTTCGTGAGCCTGTCAGCAATAGTGAGATGGATGATCCCGAAGTAGAAGGAAATCATGAGAGAGAAATGCCAAACAATTGGGGAACAGGCACTGCTCCGTACTCAGCAGCTGTTGATGATCGAACCTCGTCTTATTCACCTTATTTACCTTCGGTTTTGGAAGAACCTTCTTCATCTTTTTCGGAGGGTGAGACTTATTGTCTTTGAAAATTAATTTTGATTGATTTTCCTGCAAGTGAAACTAATGCTGACTATCTAAGTGGATATATTGTCACATGTAGCTGCAGATGATGATCCATTGCCAGCTATAAATGGCCTCCAGATTTCAGGTGAAGCATTTCCAGGAAGAGTACTTCAGGCATCCGGATACTCTATCAATGGAACAACCAGTTGTAATTTTGAGGTTCAATTTTGTTGTCACTTACTAGTGTCTCACTCTTCGGTGCTTTGTGATCCAATTTTCTTGGGTTGCAATCACTTATAACATCTAGTAGCATTTCTGTTTACGAGTTTTTGTTGCTCAAATTAAATCGTTTTGTTTTTATATTTTCAGTGGGTACGTCACTTAGAAGATGGATCTGTTAACTACATTGATGGTACTTCTCTCCTTGATGTTTTTCCTTTATTTTGTCCCCTTTTTGGCTTTTCCCTTCTCCGTTGCCTTAAACCTAATTCTCATAGAGTTTGTATTGTAGGAGCAAAACAACCAAACTATCTTGTTACCGCTGATGATGTCGATAACTACCTTGCTATAGAGGTCCAGCCCCTGGATGACAGGAAGAGAAAGGTGTTAAATCTATATTATAATTGAGTGCCATAAACAGTCTTGTGCTTGGAAGTTCCCTATTATTATGCATCTCTTGACGCTCACTTTGTTTCCACTTCTACCATTTGGATGTTTAGATTGCTAGCTAATAATTTAGAAAGCCTTGAATTTAACAAAGATAGTAGAGCTATTGCAAGACTAGCACACACAAATATGCATGTATGGGTAGTAGCTTCCCTTCTCCCTGCAAAATAAGATTGGAAAATGCCTAAGAAATAAAGCTATATGGTCCAGGCAGAACAAGGCTGGTTTGATTGTTAATCCTTTTTTTTTCTTTTTTTGGTTTTGATTGGACATTAAGCTCTTAAACGGTAGCACGTTAGACCAAGCCACCGCATGCTCATGGGCATGTTATTTAGATTATCCTAGTGGATCCTCTTCCCTTTTGACTTATGTGAGGCTCATAGCTTTGACAGATGATACAAAGGTCACCTGGGGATTTGAACTTTTATCAAAGTTGATTGTTAACACCCTTTGCTCGGCAGTCTCATTTAGGTCCGCTTAAGCAAGACTTCAGCCTTCAACGATCCTCGCAGTGTTTACCTCACACACTCGAAGAAACAAAGCTATGGAAGCAATAAAAAAATAAAGGCAACAAGGAAACAAGAGAGATACGGTAAAACCAACCTTTATATTACTTTCCTTCAAAAGAATACAAGGAGTACTCTCTCTGACTGAATGAGGAGAGCAAAGCTCGAATGAGCTGTATATAGGCACTCTAACTTGGAAGCTAAGTTATATTCAGAATCTTACTTAAACTGAATTGCCTAAGATCGTGCTAAGTTTACGTTTATCTCTATTAGATTACATCACGTGGACCAATTGGATGACATCCCAAATAGGACTTTAATTGATAAGATAGAATCTACAAGATAGCAGAAAGATAGGGTTTACATTCAAATAAGAAACTAGCATCCTTATCCTCGAAGATCTCCACTATTTTTAGATGTTGAGTCTCATTACAACTCTAACTCTTAGTGGTCGCCACATCATCCAAGATTTCCCCATGATCTCTATCCACTGATGATGCAGTGTGATCTTGTCGAAGCTTACATAGCACACTGACCTAATCCAATGCTTCCCATAACAAGTCCGCTAGTTGTGGTCCATTCATCTGAGCATGGGTCAAGTCCTTAGTCTATCAAGTTCTTAGCCTGGGTCGAGTCAATCTTCACAAGGTTCGAGAGTCTACCAAAATTCGTATCAAGTTTGATCCTACTCGCTCATGTTTGCCTTAGTGTTTTTGCATGCCTCCCTCATGCGTGTAATCCAGCTAACCTTCCTCCTAAGACACATCGTGAAGGTTGGTAAGAAGTGCTCCGAAGTTTAAGGGTCTGACAACAGGCACGCTGATAGACCAGGAAGATAGTGTAGGAGCCTTAGATTTATCCACTTTTTTATGGTTTTGTTATTATTAAACAAACAATTGAATTTTACTCTATGTCATATGTGTTAAATTGTAGAACAATTAGTTGTTCGTACGTATCTATCTATAGTAGCACTCTATCCTTAAAATTGCTTGCTAAGAGTTACTGAGAGATAAGTTAATAAATTGTAATTTGAAATTGAGCATGCATAATCTCATGTTAATTTATTGTTGACCTCAGGACATGAAAGATGATTGATATGCTATTCTAACATATAAATTGTATAGGTCTACTCATGTGGCTGGATCCCTTCCCCTACATACATGTATTCATAGATAAGAGCTTGATATTCATTTATGAGCTGCATTTGCAGAGCATTTTCTTCTTGTGTGATAACATTCACCAACACAAAAAATTTGGTGGTCACACTTTACCCACTGTAGTTTTTTATTCAAATACAGTGGTAAATTTTTGTTTTTCAGTTATAATTTATGCTCATAGAAACGTTACTAAATTTATGCTCATAGAAACGTTACTAAGTGAAGAATGTCATTATAGATATGTTCCTCATTTGTGTTAAGCAGTTATATGTGATAATCTGTCTTTTCTCCAATCTTATCTTAAATATGTCCAGGGGGAGCTTGTGAAGGTTTTTGCAAACGAGAACAGAAAGATCTCATGTGGTTAGTGTAATGCACCTTGTTTGGATGAACTTCTGTTCTTGTTTTATCTGTAATTCATAAATTAAGATATGCTATCATAAATGTCAACAAACTTGTTAAAGAATCAATTTATCATGAAACTGTTGCTTCTGTAGTTTGTTTGACTTTTTTGGACCTTACGAATCAGCTTCAGTATCCTTCTCCTTTTATATCCTTTCAATGATTTTGATTTCCTTGTGGACTTGAAGTTTGGGTCACAGAATCCTGATCAGCCTGATGTGATCAGCAGAGTCCAATTGTAATAGTAATATCTTATTTTTGTCCTTTATGACTTTTCCTACATTTGACATTGATCTTGGCAACTCCAAGCTGCATCCTTATTGGACAGTAGCTTGACTTGCTTTAATAGTAAATAAGATTTTTTCTCATGCATTCATTAAATAAAATTTTTATCATGTGTAGTTGCTGACACCTTTAGTTTTTGTCTGATTCTTCACAATCGTCTTCTCTTCTTACTCAATGTCATCACTTGTTCACTTCTGCAATAAACATTGTAATTGATAATCCTTTCTTGCATATAGATCCTGAAATGCAGAACCACATCGAGAGGACTCTTTATAGTGGCCATGTTTCACATAAAGTGTCTTTGTCGGTAAGATTTGCTGAGAAAGGAAAATGCCCTAGTTTACCTGAAATTAAACGACCAGATTCTTACTGTAGGCCCTGTAAAATATATTTTTCCTTTTCAGACTGGATATCTTGGTATATGGGAACCAGCTACACTGGCTATCAAGAGAGAAGGTTTCAGTATCAAGTGTAGTGGAACGAGTGGTCTTGTTGTGACAGAGAAGTTTTCGCCAACCATAAATGTAAGCTCACTAGCTTTTTTTCTTTGATATCCTAATTAGCACGACTGGGCAAACTCATATGTGTGGATGTCAGATGATTATGTCTTAGTTTTTCTGTGTGTTGCACTAAATGCATTCTTCTGCAGGTAACAATTCCACATGGACAACCTAATGAGTTCATAATAGCTATCTCTAGTGATGACGAGCATCTTTTACGAACAGAGAACAAATCGAATGTTACTTGGTGAGAATAACGATTCACATAGATGTATTTGAGTTTGTGGTGTAATTTATGAGTATGTCTGGATAGGGAATAACACAGCGAACTAATTTTTTCCCTTGTTTGCACGAGTATCTGCAATTAGCATAATTTGTAACCTAGGAGAAATGGGGTTTGAAGTCAATCTTCTTTGCTGTGTCGTTAATCTGTTGGGAACCCTCAGGCTTGGCTGAAGATTGAAACACGTGACCTTTTTTTTTTTAATAGACCTCTTTGCATTTCAAAAGAAGATTTTGTATTAAGGCTTCTCAGGTTGAAGAATATTAGATCCTAATTCACATTGTTAACAATTATCATGAAACTTTTACTACTGTTGTTTGCTTTGTTTGTACTCTTCCTAAGGTTGCATTCTGATATTCATTATACAAAGAAGACCCAGAATTGTTGCAGTGATGAATCCTTTTAGTAAAAGAATTTACAAAAGCATCTATAATACTTAGCATTTGGCGATTGCTTTGCAAGTTGATCTCAGTACTGAGGTGTTTGATTTTGAGCAATTTTCAAGAAAAAAGACTGGTGAGACTTTCTAGAGATAGCAATGGGAATAGATGCTTATGTACCATTTTTGACAAACAATGATGGCATTGGAATCAACTCAAAATTTTCTAGTTTTATGTATGTGGAGCATGTAGTGCTAGTACTCAAATTTATGCGACCAGCTTAGCAACGTGCAACTCTTTTCGGTTTACTGAGGGGCTTAAAATTTTCTGCTAGTAAATTTATTCAAGAGAACATATGCTTGAATATGCCTAGAATTTTGGTTGTTTTGTTTTACACCTGTCTAAGCTTATTGATTCTTTTATATTTCCAGTTGGAACTTAACTTTCTATGCACACAACACTATTTTCTGCTTGTTTTCAATCCTCTATAGATGATGTATACATATTCCATGTCAATAATTCCTAATCTGCAGTAATATTTTGCATTTAAACCAGAATTTTGCATGGTTTAATGCGAAGAACTATGTGTTCTCACCCGCGCATTCTTTAATAAGCATTCATGTATTTTCATCTCTATCATGCTCCTTTGCTAACCATAGAAGTGGCAACTTTCCATTTCCTATCGATCCTAACCCTGTTCCTTTTTTGGTGCAACTTAATAAATATTGGCTTTTGGTTCCATCTTATTGCAGTTCAAGGGACACAATTGTGCTTACAATGAGATTGTTTCTTATACGGGTAAAGTTCTTATGCAGTCTCACTCTATATGTCGCTATGCAGATTTGTACTTTTTGCCGTATTGATGTGGACCTATGATTTCTGGTTTGTAGCTTTTGACCCCTTTCCATGGTTCAGTCCAGTAATCCGTATGGAGCTCTTCAGCTTTTTGAGTCTTAAATAAATGCTCTCCCTGTAGGCAGCCTTGTCTGCACACAATTTAGCTTCTGGAACATACAATGTGAGAACAAAGTGAGCAAGTAATATAATCAATCATATAGGGTATCCATCAGTACATGATTTAACGCCTTCATTGTCACTCAAAACTGGTACGGAATAGAAACCCCTCTAGGAAGACAGCTATTGTAGTTTGTTAGACAGGATTGATATTCATAGCCTTTCCAGTTCTCTTAAAAGCCTTATTGCTCCTTGGATACGACCCTGATGCTCTCATAGTCTATGCTTTCAGTTACTCGATTTTGACATGAATGCAGGTTGTCTTTGAATTGTGATCCAGCAGAATCCTTTTTGCCCCTTGTAGCCTCCCAAACCGCTGATGAAGAAATCCTGTAGGAAAACTTATAGATCCCACAGCACACTTATATGCCAAAAATTTATATTACTTATAAACATTCCATTTATGATTCAGTTTCAGCCAAAATTGTTAATAAAGGAGCTTTAGAAGATACCTTTCAAGACAACACATGACGAAGAGTCGATACAGTTCTACTAAAATATTCCGATAAAATTAGTGCAGAAGTCTTATTCTTTTCCACCATTGCAGGCAAACGAAAGAAGAAAAGGAAGGAGGCGGGGTCTGTTCTTCACCAAATGATAGACGGGAAGGTTTTCCTCTGGGGGAGCAGCATAATACGTTGTTGATTTCAGGTTCAAATGTTGCTTTCCGAAGTTTCTCGAGATAGCTTGTAACATCCTAACAAAAATCAGCATCTGTTGTATTTGCAGTATAAGTTCTCTCCCAATTCTCCTATCATTTTTGGCCTCATTGTTACCTCATCTTTCTACACCGAGCTTGGTGTTACATAGGAAAATGAAATCGCTATTGAAAGGAAAGAAGACATAAGTAGAGACAGTTGTAGTAAAGAAAAGGGAAGAAGACGAACCAAAAAAAAAAAGAAAAGGAATGTATAAAGGTTGGTTTCTGTAGATTTTTGACATTCTTATGTTCATATTGATTAGACCTGGAGTTTCTGTAGAGCATTTATGAAGCTTTTTGGTTGAACCTAACGTATGATTTTAATAAATATTGGAGTGAATGGATTGGAAGCCATTGTTTTTTGTTTCATTTCCGTTTTCCTTTAATTGTAGAATGGAATGGAAAACGTCAGCTAACGCTTCCAGTTCCAGGTTTGAAAATAAAAAAGGTCCAAGTTTAATCTACGGTTTGATCAATTCAAGTTGTTAGGGCAAATTGGAAGTATTAATTATGTAATTTGAAGTTGATTATTTAATGAATCATTAAGTGATGAGTTGAATTTAATTTGGGTAGATTTTCATTTTTATATTCCTTTAGTCTATAATTTGACCGCTCCATTCATTTATTTAATTGTTGAGTTTGATAGCTTAAATTATTAATTTTACGTTGATTTAAATAAATTAATTTTATAAACTAGTAATTTAATTAAAAATATAATTTTTGTACATATAACAATTTATAAATTATATATCACAAATTACGTATAACGGGATGACATAGGTGAAATTATATACGCAAAGTTTTGCCTTTAGGATGGTCGAGTTGGTAGAATGAAAGGTATTAGATTAAAAAGATCTTGTGCTTGAATTTTTTTATCTACGTTCTTTGTTATACATGACTTATATAATGTAGAGTATCTGATTAACATAATTTATAGATTATAGCGTCAATTCGAAAGTTTATTTAGGACCACCTAAAAGATAACTATTCCTGATTCATCCGTTAAAAAGAAGATGACACGTAAGACTGGGTCTTAAAAAAGAATATTTAGTTGTCAATTGATTACCAGGCGGTGGGCAGCTTTTTCTTTTTCTGTAACCGTAATTCAACCATCTGAACAGTAACTTGACACGGAAGAAAGCGAAGCAGATAGCGTCGCCATCTAACTGTCTACGTACTTATCCTCCTCCGTAGTGTCACGTTCAGGTAAGGCCGACCATTTCATGAAATTGAATTTCCTATTTTAAATTTTTTTACATATTCTTTTGTTATTCGTTTTCTATTTTTCACATAAAATGGTTAAGTTATTTACTTCACTCAAAATTTATGATTTTAAACTATGTAAAAAATATTTAAATGGTAGAAAAGTCTAAAATAATGTACTGATGAGATAATAAATCCCAACAAACGTTCCTCACATGGGAACGGCATACCAAACGAATCTTTTAGGAAATTAATTATATTACTCCATATTTTGCACGTGCCTTGGATTTTTGCAAACCTTTATGAGATTCTCTTTCCACACCTCTTTTATCTTTTTAGTTGTTATCCCGGATCGGTTCCTTAATACCTTTGGTCTCTACCCGACAAAAAAAAAGGAATCATTTATTATGAACTTATTTAAAATGATTATGATCTTATTCATGACTTATTAGAAGTAGAAGACGCTTTAATGGGATTCTTACAAACAGAAATATATTACAGTCAGTTTGATAATGCCTGAGTGATATTGCTTCTTCGACCTGAAACAAGAAGTTCCTTACATATGATACAAAATGAATCTAATTTAGACAATCTCTTTTTTTTAAAATTATATAATAACAACAATACTCAGTATAAATATTGTTAATATGTGAGATTTGAAGAGGTCAAATAATATGCAGCCTTATTCTTAACTAAAAGAAGCTATTATTAATATGCTCTCGGATTCCGCTACTCGCATCCAGTCCCTTAATCCGCTCGTCCTGAGTATTAATGAGCTACTCAATTGTAACTGGATAGTTCTATCCTGTCACATTTACAAAGAGGACAATAGGAGTGTTGATTGGCTCGTCAATTTTGTTGTAAATTTCGAATTAAGGGTAACTACTTTTATATCTGCCTCCTTGGGAATCGTTCGATCCTTCTGGAGGACATTTTTGAGATTAGCCTTCTTATACTAGTTTAGTTTTTGTTCGAAGTTCCTTTGTAAAAAAAAAGAAGAAGAAGCTATTTTTAAATGACTTATGTAAAAAAGTCTCAAACCAATAAAGAGAGAGAGAGAGAGAGCGATAGAGACTAGAGAGAGCTAGAGAGGGAAATATCATTTTTTATTATACTTTTTAAAATAAATTAATTACTACCTTTTTACCTAAAAGTTTTATTTTTATAATTTATTTAATTATTAGGTAATCCCCTTTATTTTCATTAGTTTAATTATATTAACTGTAAAATTATAATTATAATTAAACTAAATAAACTCTTTTAAAAATAAATTAATTAATATCATTTTTACCTAAAATTTTTATTTTTAATTTTTTTTAAATATTATTTAACTATTACGTTATCTTTTTTATTTTCATTAATTTTTAATGTATTTTTTACATTAAAGTTAATTATTATTATTTTATAATTATAATTATAAATAAAATAAATAATATGTTATGAAAAAATTTATATGATAATTAAATAATATTATAAAATAAATATTAATTAATATGGTTTAATTGAACAAACTCTGTTTTTAATTTTTTTTATAATAAAAAAAAGGAAAAAGTAAGGTTGGCCGTTGACCAGTTGAAGTGGTTGAGATAAGCGAGAACCCTGAGAGTTTGCTCGTGTCCGGTCTGTCTGAATGACTAGATAATAAAGAAGAAAACAATATCAATAATACAGCAGAAAAGACAAGAGCTTTGAAGCAGAGGACAGATCAGGAGAAAGAGAGAGAGCGAGAGAGCTGATGACGGGTATGTTTGGAGAGAACGTGAATGAGAGTAGAATGAGAAAAGGTGATGGTATGAACAACAATAATAACAACTTGTGTGAAGATGAGGAGATTGAAGTTGGGATTGGGAAGATGGAGATGGACGATAACAGAGAACCCCTTTTGGTGAAAAGGGTCAACACCACTTCCCAGATAGCCATTGTTGGCTCCAACACTTGTCCCATTGAAAGCCTTGATTATGAGTACTTCTCCTTGTCCACTTCTTCATCCTATTCAGCTTTTCAAGATTTCTTCTTCTTTTACTGGTTTTTTTTCTTCTAATCTTCTTGTTGCTTCGTGTTCTGCTGTAGGATTCTAGAGAATGAGCTTTTCAAGCAGGACTGGAGATCAAGGAAGAAAATTCAGATTTTTCAGTATGTTGTTCTGAAATGGGCATTTGCCCTTCTTATAGGACTAGGAACTGGAGTTGTTGGCTTCTTTAGTAACATTGCAGTTGAGAATATTGCTGGTTACAAGTTACTGCTCACAACTTATCTCTTGAACGAGGATAGGTAGGCTCTTCCTCCCTTTTCCAACAAATTCTGTATGCCTAATTTCTTGTGCATGTAGGATTCTTTCTTGATCTGCTTGATATGATTCATTCTGGCATTGTAGGATTATTTAATACTTGTTTAAATGAAGGAAAACTTGCTTCACAAAAGAAATCTAAAAAGTATCCTTTATCGAGAATAATATACCTTTTACCCTACCCTGTTCCTTTCTTCCAGAACCTGGAGGAAAGGATGACACGGGATAGGAACATCTGCTGCAAAGCACATACTAATATACAGAAACAAAAACTGTAATGCGAAAATAGCACATCAATCCTCATTTATAGTTAAATAACTTCACCTAATTAACGAATCTTTTTATATATAATCAAGTTGATTGCGTGTTTCCGCTAGGACTTGAACCTTGGTGGTGGAAGACGTTTTTAGTCTTTTCTACCATTGAAAAGGTTAGGTAGTACTTGCTTACTTGATATTGTGACTTGACAATCAAATAGTTCCAGTGCAGATATTACTTGGCTTTTGCAGCATATCTTGCTTTCAACTTGACCTTGGCAACTGCTGCTGGATCTCTATGTGCTTTCATTGCTCCAGCAGCAGCAGGTTCTGGCATTCCTGAGGTGAAAGCCTATTTGAATGGTATTGATGCTCATTCGATTCTCGCTCCAAGTACTCTCTTTGTGAAGGTAAATTGCATTTTCACTTCAAGGAGCCATTATGTCCTGCACCCACATAGACAATGACTCGTCTACCTTTGCAAAATATAAAGCGGAACAAATCAAAAGTGCTAATTCTTTCTGATTCCAGATGTATATCTAGTGTAACATGTGGATATGTCATTTTGTTCTATAAGCTTAACTATTCACTCTCTCATCATACCAAACTTGGCTAGAGCAATTCTATAAATGCCTTCAGTCCATTATTTTATAAAGTTCTGCTTGTAGTTGATATCATGGACTATGGTTATGAAAATTCAACAACTTAGTTAAACAATGTTTTTGATGCTGGCATGTATTAAAATATTTTACTTCCTTGACTTAGAGATGGGCATAGCTCTTAGAATACTGAGACTTCTTGCTAAAACAATTGTTGTTGCTCTTTGGATTTTGCAACTGATTTTCAGACAGAAAGGTGCAAAAAATTCGTATGTTACTATTCAAAGGGACACAGTATAACTGACATTCATTATGCTTTAATTATAATGCCTATTAATTTTGTTCTTGCCAGTCTGAATGTACTGTGATATGTATGTGCTTACTCGTTTACCACAAATCAACTTAGATTTGTGTTGATCTTTCAGTGCATATTCTGTTGTCTGCTAAAGTTGGATCTGTTTTCTTGAGAAATGCTATTGATTTTTTTTTTTATAATTCAGAAGATTTATAAATAAATAAAAAATTTATGTACATCAAGAAATTGCCAAAGGTGACAATCTCTAACCCCATCCGAGGATACCTACAGCAACATGAGGAGCCCTAGTCCTGTGCCCCTCACCATACAAACACAAAACAAGACTAAAACATGTCCAGCATCCACAAAGACCAAATTAAAGACTATAATACCAGCAACACAACCAATTCGAAATAAAAGACTCAAACACCAGCAATAATTCAATCATTGCCAGTGCTCCCGCTTAGTCAATTAGAAATGGTTCTCCTATGGGGAAAGTGCCAAAGGGATGGAGCTTGTTGGTTTGGATACCAATCACAGCTGCAAGGCCTATGGAATTGTAGCTGCTGTCTCTCTTGCTGCCGGGATTGAGTTACCTCTCATTTTGCTAAAGCTGCAGTGGTTATCCATACCTTGCATTAATGCTCCCATCAAAAAGAGTGGATGAGTGATACACAATTCACTTTCCAAAACCGATACCTGCATAATAAATAACAGAAACAAGAAAACGAAAAACAAGCCAGCAACTTCCATTTACCTTCTCTCAGTGTTTAAGCTGAGCTGTTCCAGTACTTGGAAGATCACTTTAGCAATAATGTTCCCCTCTTCCATAGCTGCATTTTTGAAGGTTCTAAGGTTTCTTTCGGATCATAAGTTGTAAACAATAACAGGAAGTAGAATGAGGAAAATGTTGAGGTTAATGTTTCTGTGGCCTTGAGGTTGGTTGAACCAAAGGAGAATAGATGGGAGATTGAGTAGGTGTGGAGTGTTGAGCTGAAAGTGGGTGAGGCAGTGTAACCACACTGATTTGGAGAAGGAACATTCGAAGAAGAGGTGGGTGGAAGACTCATTATCCGAGTGGCAGAGAGAGCAATGATTAGGGATATAAGTATATAGGAGCTGATCCCTTGTCTGGAGCTTATTAAG
>JAOSBL010000210.1:30221263-30237436 GCA_027568915.1 Erythroxylum roraimae
ATCTAAACATTGAAAAGCTGGTCAGACTTGGTCAATATTAGACAATTTAGACTAATAGGTTTAGTCTATAGGTGTCATGTATCTGTTAGTAGGTGCAGAACTGTAGTTCTCTCTTTTAAGGCATAACTTTTACATGAACTTGGATGAAGGAGGCAAGCTGGAATCCAGCATTGCACTTGACAGCTCTCAAAATCCACAAAAGACCTGTAAGCCATGGCTTCATCTGAAGTACCCTTAGTTTCTTTCAAGAGAACATAATACAGAATAAATCATTTATCAATTCTGCGTTTGCTCTGTACTAATAGTTAGTGAACATTCCGATATCTTTTGTGGGAATGATAAAATATGTTGAAACAGATATATGTCAATATCTAAGGGCAGTGGATTAAAGATTTGTCTATTATGTGTCAAGTTCATTACATGTTAGTTTTTCTTTGATATGAAATGATCTGTATCGTGTTTACTATACACTTGTTTACTTAAATTATGATAAATGGCTATCTAAATGATAACCATTATATGTTTTTGCCTCCTGTTTAGCAATTTACAGGCATGCAGATGCTTAGTAAGTATGATTGTAGGCATTAAATTACCTAAAATAGAGTACATCGTTCTCTCTTGTCTATCCTTTTATGCAAATTTTCATAAGATCCACTTCCTGTTCCATTTCAGAATGCATTGCGCCAACAAAGATTTGTACGTGAAGTCACAATACAGTACAACCTATGCAATGAGCCATGGTACACTTTACACTAGACGTATACATATTTTGAACTTGGATAGAGCTGTTTTCACTTATTGGTGCATCTCAATTTTCTTGTGCAGGAAGGTATTAAGCAAGTTAACCTGCATCTAGTTTTGTTAATAGAATTGACCGTTTACAATTGAGTTGTTATATTGTTCAAACTTGACCATGCATCCTATAAATGGTAATGTTTGACAGTAGATTCTCTATCCTTTAGACTCCATTTCCAATTGGCTGGCGATCTATATGGATGAAAAAAGGTGACTGATGTATGTTTTTCAACTGGACAATGCAAAACAACAAAGTTTCCACAGATATGACGAGAGACTTTTCTTATTCAATGTGTTGAAAACCATAAATGTCCCCATTCCCCACCTAAACTGAATTATATCCTTTAATGAGGAGAAGAGAGTTATCAATTCGGGTTTTTCAGATGGATTGAAAGTTGCTAACATCCTCTTTACCTTTTTAACATTGTACAAGAAGTTTTAACGACTCTAAAATCTCTTATTGAAACATATGGATGCCAATGTAGTCAGTGTATCGACTTGTATTATCGTCCCACACTATAGACTCAACAGGTCAGTTGCCTTGGTTTGTGTTCATAGTTCTACGTAGGTGCTTCCTCTTGAAGACACAAGTTCTCTCAGCATTAAGTATCTCATCTTTTTGGTTTCCACCTTTTATTTGATTCACAATATTTCTCTGTGCAAGTCACATTTGTGTTGATTAACTATCTGCTAATCTTCTTGTACAGAAATTACGGGAATGTTTGATGTGCTTATGAATCTCCATTATTGAAAACTTTTACAGGATAAAGTACAGCATTAGTGTTGTTGCTGACAAGGGTTTGAAAAAACTGCTGTATACTTCTGTGCGTTTGAAGAAGGGTGAAGTGTTGTATTTAGAAACACATTCATGCAGGTACCGTATCAAATTATTTCCTTTCTTTTCCAATTACTTGCGGCATGATTTGTTCATTTCTCAGTCCTTCTGTCTTTTCTTCTTCTTCTATGTGAACTTTTCCTTATTACCGGAACATTTTGGTCTTAGCTTTGTTATATACTTGCAAGCAAGTCCAGAGGAAGTTCTGTTTTTCATTCTGTATTGGCATGAATGCTGGAATGAAACTCTAGCTTTTACATAAGCTTATTTGTGATTGAAGTATGAAAGCTGCTGTGTTTCATAGCGATGGTTATATCGTTAGACAACCTTCCTTCTGGCACAAGTTGGCCAATCTATGCAAAAATGATGCCCCAAATTGTCTCTATATTTTCATATCTGATTGTTCCTTTTTTTCCTTTCCAAACCCCCACATCTTAGCTGCGTTGCTACTAAAATGTTGTTGATGTTGTTGTATAAAAACGTTTTTGACTGTTCGGAAGTTTGAGTAGTTAAAACCACAAAGTCCTTTTGGAGAAGTATTTCATGAGTATCTGCTTTCTAACCATTGCTGAAGGTATGAGCTATGCTATACTGGCGAAAAAATGGTAAAGGCGACAAATTATACTTCACTGCGTGAGGAGACTGAGAAGGTCCATAATGATCATCCACGTTCCTTAAATGGTGTAAAGAGTGACTCTGATAGCATCCTGATTGATGCATTTCGATGGTCTCATTGTAAGAAACCGTTACCACAGGAAGTCATGCGGTCTGTTGGTATCCCTCTGCCTGTCGAATATGTCGAGGTATTTCTTCTCGTTATTTTGAGCTACTTCCTTTCATGGTTCTAAGCCCAAGTGAATATGCACTCTTAAGGGTGCCTTCTTTTAGTTTCATAATGTAATGCCTAAGAAACTATGGATTCTTGAGTTGCTTCAGAAAGGATGTTGGTTAAAAAGATCTTTCTGCTGCTCTTCACGTGAACAGTCGCCAAAAACTTAATGTGATACGAACAAAAGTACGAGCCTTTATACCGAACTGTTGCCTTTGCCTTGAATCCCATGATTGTTTTGAGTTTTGACAGATCTATCAGGACTTCTTATTTGAACCTCTTTTTTAACTTGTCTACATCCCTATGTAAGGTAACAAGCTGGTTTTTGGAATAGCTATCTTGTTCCTAAGATATATTACTTCTGCAACTGAGAATTTGTTGGAGAGCTGTTGTTCTAATATAGGAACAGTTGCATTCATATTGGTTTTTATTTCGTCCATACAATTAGTTGTATTTGTCCCGTTTTTCCTTTTATTTCGTCCATCCTGCAATGAGGGCTGCAGCTCTTACCTTTGATCCTGAACAGGTATTGGAAGATAACCTTGACTGGGAGGATGTGCAGTGGTCACAAACTGGTGTTTGGATAGCTGGAAAAGAATATACACTTGCTAGAGTCCATTTTCTCTCACAAAATTAGCTTTGTTTTGGTACTAAGTATGGTGTATTTAGGACTTAAGACCCCTTGGGATGTAAAATGTGATGTTGAATATAGTAATTAGAGTGTTTAATCATAAGTTAACTGCAATTTTTTTTGATCAACATGCCAAAATATAACGCCTTGAAGCTGGAAATAGCTGAAAGGAACTTTGGCTGCTTGTTTGCAACAAAGATAATTAAGTTTGGCCGAAAAACAAAGTTGTCTTTACTTCGATTCAGGTTTGGACGTGGACCTAATAAAAAATACTTGGGATTTGAGCCGTGTCTATGTTCTTGCCCCGTTTTGATCAACGCAATACAGGAAGATAGAAACTGGGGCTGCACTTTGGTTAGAATTTGGATAGAGACGAAAGCAAGGAGGAAACCGGAGGACATGGTTTGTTTGTTTCTCGGGAAAGTGATATTCTTATTGTTTCAAGAATTTTAATTGATAATAGAATGAGTCTGATTCTTTCTTCCAATTACAAAAGTATCGAGACAGCAAATCGTTAGACAAAACAAAGGGAAAAGCACAAGAATTGGCATCATTGAATATGTCATCAAATCAAAACAAAGCAAGAGGAAAAAGTTTTTTAAGCTCTACATTTGGAGGCTCTCAATTGTGTGTGAATTCTCCTTTATTGTTAATTCTTAATAAATTTATACGCCTCAGACAATTTCTCGGACCGAGTCCTAGGTCGGCCAGATTTGTGTTAGAACACCAACTCCTTGTATATATGTGTGTGTGACTGTGGGTACGAATGACAGATATCTCAGCAATCTGAAAACTTTGAGAACTGGGTATTGATCAGGTTTTTTAAGAAATGGGTATGAAGGATACCTTTTACTTGTCACATGGCTCGCCTATGCTGTCCATTGACGAATCCATTGAAGCACGGAGCTTTTTCCAGTCATGGCAGGACCAAGTCTTGAAGGAGAGACCCTCTGCCATTCTTGTCATCTCCGGCCACTGGGACACTGACGAGCCCTTCGTTAACGTTGTCCAACTAAACGACACCATTTACGACTTCTACGGCTTCCCCAAACCCATGTACGAGGTCATTCACATTTCTTCTCAGCAACCTCAAGCTAGTTTCTTTTGATCCTGAATGCTTAGATTTCCGACAGGTTTTGTAAATGAACATCTTTATAGCAATTTCATGTGAAAATCACTCGGTGATGATACCATCAGTGTTGAAATTTTCCCATTATATCTTAAAGTATTGCAGGCTTGGAATCTGCAGATTTCTGACCATTGCAGACTTGGAATCTGCAATTTGCTTTTGTTACTTGCTGTGATAGCTTTTTCCTGTGGACATTGCAGCTAAAGTATACTCCTCCAGGAGCTCCACAACTTGCAAAGAGAGTTAAAGAACTGCTTGTAGCATCAGGATTTAAGACTGTTCACGAAGACAGGAAGCGAGGTGTTGACCATGGAGCTTGGGTCCCATTGATGCTAATGTATCCAGAAGCTGATATCCCAGTTTGTCAGCTGTCAGTCCAGTCTCATAAAGATGCTACTTACCATTACAACATGGGAAAGGCACTGGCAACTCTTAAGGATGAAGGTGTACTGATAATTGGTTCTGGTTCTGCTACACACAACCTGAGGGCCATGCAACCCCGTGGCAGTCCGATCGCTTCCTGGGCGGTGGAATTCGACACTTGGCTTAAAAATACTCTTCTTGATGGAAGGTAAAAGAGCTCGGTTAAGATCATAGTTTTAAATTGCAGTTAATGGTCCAATCTCTAAACTTTGATGTAGATATTGTTTCACCTGCTGCAATTCGCTCTGCTTCTAAAGCCATGAAACTGAAACCTTGTTGGCGTTTCTTTTTCATGCAGATATGAAGATGTGAATGAGTATAAAACAAAGGCACCATATGCCAAGCAAGCTCAACCATGGCCGGACCATTTTTACCCTTTGCATGTGGCCATTGGAGCTGCTGGTGAGAACTCCAAAGCCAAACTTGTGCACCACAGCTGGGACCATGGCACCCTTTCATATGCTTCTTACCAGTTCACAGCAGATGCTTGAATTAATCTTCCTTCTGCAAATGAAAATCCCATGGGAAATTGTTGCACAAATGAATTATCAGACCTAATGTTTCTCTATGCACAAGAATGATATAAAACTTGAATATCTGAAAGTGTTATCTATGAATTCCTCCAGTTCTGTTTATCATTATCAATCCAACAGTGTTGGAAGAGAATAATTGAAACCTGCCGGCCTTCGTGACAACAACATATTCAGAATAAATTACTTTAAGAATTAGCAATTCAAAAGTCAGACAACTTAACTCAATCAAAGAGCTAAAAAGGCAAAACACCAAATATACGCATGTGTTAGAACTAATCCTCCTTTTCTTATCAATTTTCTTTTTCTAGAGTTTGTACAAAAAGAAGAAATTGGAATTGGAAAGGAACAACTTCTTCACTGACTCCACTTCTTCAAGGCAATTAAAGCCTTTGTTTCCCCTATTTACAAGTTCACTTGGCGCCACAAGGAAAAACTCTCACTACTGAGAAAAAAAGGAAAAAAAAAAGAAACCACCTCAATGTACAACCATTTAACATTTTTTGCCACCATCTAACATTGTTTGCTACCATCAAATGCAATCAACAAATCCTTTCCGTGGATACTCTACTTGCATCTCCCCCACCTCGGGCAATAATATAATAATTATGGATAATAATTTAGCAAGAACTCCTACACCTGCGACAAATGAACTTGGCAGGCACGGATACGGAGTCAGGAATACCGGAACATCTAGTATGCTGCCACACTCCACAAACATCACAAGCTAACATTCTCTCGCCGTCATCATCTCTAGCCCCGCAACTGCATTCCACAGTCCATCTCTCCATTCCTCTCTCCATTCTAAATTTGTTTACATTATGTTTCCCAAGGCATCTCCCTCGAACTTCTACGTAATTAGCTGACCCCAACAAGAGTTTGACCTGGGTGGAATCATCAACACCACTATAGCCAACTAGCTCCTCGGCTTGGAATCTCCTGAAAATCAAATATACATCTTGCAATGCCCTTGTTGCTTCAAATTTGAGATCAGAAAGGGTAGCATTCGGTGGCAAGACAAGTACTTCTGGGGGAGTATTAGGGCCATTTTCTTCAACTTGGTCGAAGTTTTGCACATGACAATTTATGCATAGAAAAAGCGGATTCGTAATTGCTATTGCCATTTCAGGCTTGTAGTCTTTCACAAACTGCTTGCAATCAAGAAGCTTTTCTGCTGAGCTGATTGCAAAACTTCTTGTTGCCTCAGGACCATAGCTTGCCATGGTTAGAGGGTTTAGCAGGCTTTCATAAAGAAATCGAAGATCCTGCACAAGGTTTTCTTCAGATGGGCAGGTAATGACAGGCGAACCAGGACCAACATTGTTTTCATTTGATGGTTGATTTCCAGCCTCAAGTCTGAACCAATCAAAATGCAAAAAGCTAAGATTTTGAATACAGGTATAATGAGGAACAAATTGATTGCTCAACATCTCAGAAGTTAAAATAGAGGGAAAAACAGGATCTTGTATGCCTAAAGATCACAAACCATGAACTCCAAAGAAATTTGCTCTCAAGATTCACATGCTGTGATCTTCCCATATTATGCAAGTTGTAGACAAGATGAAGACCAAAACGAAAATGAACTGAATTGACAACTTGCTGAACAGTCAGAGACTAAATTGTGCATTATTGAGACGTTACTCTACATGATATCCAGCTGAACAGTCAGAGACTCATATCGAGACAGAATAATGCGCATACCTGTACTCCAAAGCACCTGAATCGTGATTGCACCGTGTAACAACAATCATGCCATCAGCTGTTGTCTTCCCTCCAATTTCCTTAAGGCAATGATCAAGGAGCTCTGGTGTAGCTACCTTGCACACAGCACCTCTAAGAGCACGCCAACTAACCCAGTTGGATCCCGAGACTGCTCGGAGTACTCTAAGCATGGCTTCTTCAACACGTTCAATATCAGTCATACTCAGTGACGGAGAATCTGATTTAAAAATTTGGAGCTTTCTATAAGAAGAATCAATCCTTGGGGACTTGCGGCTGCTGTGGATCAAACTCATCAAATAACAAAAGAGATCCCTAATATTGACAAGCTCACGATCAGACAAGGATTGGTAGAATGAAATCTTGTCTTGCAATCGAGTGCGTGGTTTCCGTCCTTGAGAAAGATAGAAACACAATGATTGGCTGGAAAGAGTTTCAATAGCTGACTTGTAGGCATCAACAGTCAAAGCGAAACTACCAGCACCAAATTCATAACCCCAATTACCATACCATGACCTGCCATTGGTTATGGCATGAAGAAGCCTATACTCCAAACCATACTTTTTTGACACGTCCATCACACTAATCTTCCTGTTCATGCACATCAAAAGACAACATGTTGAGTTGGCCCATAACTACATATTGAAGTGCTAGCACGCATGCTATAAAAACCCAACAGAATATTGACATAAATCAATCCTGATCCCAGAAACAAACGCTTGCTATCAGAACGTGTGGGAAAAATCTTCCATATATTGAGCCTATGTGATTTTACAAGCGAGGCAATTTGAAAAACTGCAACACAAAATGGCAGGATTCCAACATCTTGATAATGTATGTATTTGTTAAATATTTACTAACCTGACTCCAAGAGTTTTACATAAGCGATCCCAGAAGTCCATGATGTGACATCCAGACAGGACCCTCGATCCACCTTCTCTACCGTTGACCCTAAGTAGGTGCCCATAACCGTTCGCGTGGACAACAGCATGAAGAAGATGGGTAGTATCTTCCAACTGATGGTAAATCCAGTCTTCAACATCATCCGTTGTCGTAATGTGGTTGCATGTCTTGCACCTGATGACGAAGAATCACTTTACAATTCCAAAAAATAGATAATATATAACCATCAGCAAACGTGATTCAAGCTTTAATTAACCAATGCATCAATACTCAGTAGACAAACATGCACAATGAATAAAAAAATTACACACTGGAGGTGCTCAATAGAGAATTTCAAAAGGCGTGCTTTGTCACGACTAAAGACATTTGAAATCTTATCCCATGAACATGTATTTAGAACATATATAACTATTTACCATCGATGGTAAAAAGAACAAGTCTTTCATCAATGTGAGAAGGCAAAATAGAAGAATAAGGCATTCAAAAGATTATACAGTAGCTTCATGATAACTACATACTGAGAAAACCGAAAATTCGGTATAAGGGACAATACTCAATTGATCACAATTCATGTTTCTGAAGTTAGAAGGCCTGTTGTTGTTACCTTGATTCTGAAAAATGCATAACCTCTCCACAACATGCACATGGCTTATGATACCCTCCAATAGAAGTACCATCAGCCTTAATAATGAAATGATAACGCTTAGTGCATACCGGATGTCCGCTCCAACCTAAACATCAGTAAACCAAAATAAATAAACAAATAAACAACACCCAGCATAGTTACAGTAAAGAAACCATCTTTATCAATTGAGACAGCCAGTGAATAAATATCATAAATAAGCATATCATCGGGTAATTTAACCAAATATCAGTTATTTAACCTAAGACGAAGTAGTGTCCATCAACATGTCAAAGTAACTCTATTTTGATCCGGGTAGAGAAGAAGATTTCTGCTTTTTTGGATAACTTAAAGCAGAAGAATCAAATAATTACGGGACAGCTAAGCAAACACGCAATGTCACACTCCCACAAGACGACAACCGCGGAAAAGATAATACTAGGAACTAGAAAGTGGGGTCTGACACTTAAAGAAGGGCACTTTTGACTAAAACTACTCTCTAGGTACCATAGACAGTAATAGCTGTCACGCACAAGGCAAAGCAAACATTATTGTACTGTCCATTCAATTTTTTGAAAATAATCAAATATATTATTTGGATTGGAAAAGCATTGCATGATCGCCATGTGTCGGTGTCCAAAATCAGTCAACATCACATCAATTGGTTGATTAGACCCCACAATGTCCACTCCTACAAGTTATCAAATTTCTCGTTCTACGTCTCCGTTCTTCTCACGAGATTATTCAAATTTAGTGTGCGTTCTTGGTCATCAATCATTCATCTCAATCACTCAGGTTACTTGGACACGTAAGCCACGAGATGAGACAATCAGGTATGGGTGCTACTTTCAACCGCTTTTAGAGAAAAAAAAGAAGACACCACACAAACAGAAAGTCGGTTTTCCCGCCCTAGAAACCGGCAAACCGGAGAATGACCGGGAAGAAATAATATTGTTATTCTGAGCCGACTCGGTAACTCACCGACGACGCGGCACTGATCGCAGTAAAGAGATCTAGATCTGGCCACATCCTCCTCAACGACGTCCAAACCAACCGCCGGCGCCGAAGCCGAATCGACACCGACACGGAAGGACATCTGCCACGTCAAAAGATGGGGGATAAGGGAAGCCGGGGGAGGACAGAGCGCGTGCTCGTTGAGGAAGGATTTTACGTTAGCTCTGAACGGTGCTCGCGGATGGTCGTCGGTGGGAGGGAAAGATAGGAAGTCATATAGATCGGCGGTTACTCTTCTCTTCATCCTCTTCATAGGCCTGCCGTTGACAACGACCATCTCACCGGCGCTTGGAGGGTGGGGGTAGATCCGGTGAATAAAAAGGCAGCGGTTGAGAGCTGTGGATCTGTGGGTGTAGATCAGAGAAGATCAGAACCGGAGAAGAACGAGAGAGAGAGAGAGAGAGAGAGAGAGGGGGGGAGGTTTGTTTGGAGTGTGTGTTAGGGTTATGAGGGAGTGTTTGGAGACAGTGATAATGATGGGTGGGGTTAGGGTATGTATGCGTGTATGATCTAGTCTCTAGAGACCATTAGATTAAATACTATTTTTTATTTAATATTTTAAAATTTCAATAACTTGTTTCGAAGTCTTAGCTCCTTAAGCGAGCTTACCGCTTGTAAACTCATCATACCTCTCTCTTACTATATATGGAAATCTAATATATTTATATATTTTAATATCCTTTTTTAGAATAATATTAGTATTATCTTGTGCTTATAATAGGTAATTTTAGTGAATAAATAAATACTTAAAAAGGACAAGTTTTCCTTTTTTGAGAAGAAAGCAAAGTGTGTGTTTTGAGCGGAGTGGAGACTTTCTTGGAACCTTCTTAGCTTTTTGTTTCCTATTTAGAAAAGGAAAATAAATTCTATAATTTATGTCTTTTTCGATCCTTTACATTTAAATGGATTTCAAGATATGTAAGTATAGTAGCTCAATAGGCTTAGTTAAAACATGTAACTTGCTTTTTTTGTTAGATACTCTAAATTATGATACTGTTTCGTCTTAATAAATAAGTACTTTTTATTCAAAAATAAGGGGGTTATTTTAATCGGTCTCACCAGATTTTTAAAAATTGTTAAATATAAATTTGAATTTAACAAACCTAAGTGAAAAGATGTAAACTAAATTATTTCTAATGGGATAATTTGAATTCATTAATTTTTTATTAAAATTTTTATTTTTACTAATGTTTTAAAAACTAAGACTAAGGTTTTAAATGTTTAACTTATATCATCACAAAATTGGTAAAATATTGAATAAAATTAAATAACTTAAAGTATGATTGAAAGAAAATTGTCTTATTATAGAAGAATTTAAATTTTAATTAAAAATATTGTTAGATTAAAATTAATTTATTTATTTTAATTTATAAGAATTTATTAATTTATAAAAATTGACCGATTAATTAATAAAATAAATAATTTTTAACAACACGAGTTATTAAAATAAATTAAACCAAAAAGTTAAAATATGAACTAAAAATTAAAAAATTCAAAACTTTTATCATTGAATTGGAATAACAAATTGGTTTTTATAATTTCTACAATTAAATAAAAAAAACTCATAAAGTTAGAAGGTCACTTTCATTCTGTTATGTTTGTAGGCGACCCTTCTCTCTCTTATTTTATTAGTTTTGATGAATATCTAAATCTTTTGATTCAGTTATTCTGTTTCAATTATATTTTATTAGATCTCATCTATCTATTTATGTAAGGTCTATATAAAAATGTAGATAAAATTTAATAAATATGTAATAAAATTTAATAAAATATGATAGAAGAACAGAATATGGGCTGCCTTATAAAATGCGCTAAGGAATTTTTGGGTAGTCCTTTGTTTTCTGTACCTATCCTGATGACTTGAAGCTCGCACAAGATGAGTGTGCCGTGTTGTTGCAGTAAGGAAAGTCGGATTGGACTTACCAAGCGTTCTATGTCAATAAGCGTTCAGAGCAGAAACGTGGAAAGAAACGTCTAGTTATTCGAGATTTCATTCCACATGTGGCAGCCTTCACATCAAACTTATCTAAGCTCTTACGTAAGAATCCACCAATTTGAAAAAAAGAACAGACTAAAACTGTTCATCATCTGAAACAAATATGTCAGAAGCCATAAACCCTTGGACATCCATGACACCAAACACAAATTGAGAAGGAATTAAGCTTAAAAAGGCTCTGTTGCTTATACCAAGGAAGTATTGTTTTGTTAACACAGCTTCCTACTAAAACCCTCCTTTCTCGGATCTCATCGATTAGACATGATAGCCTTGAAATGACAACAGAGTATTAACACTCACTTATCTTTGTACAATTCTTTGCTCCATCCAAATATGGCAACACCCCAGCTGCGTATTGCGCTCGCGTGTACGATAACATCTTATGTGTTTCTTGAATGTGTGTCTAGAGACGTGATTTGACACAGTTTCATTGGAACACCTTCCGGCTGTAGTAGCAGCAGGATTTGAAGTAGTGAGGAATGAAAGTAGGTTTTAACCCGATTAATATCTGTACTGTTTAAAAATATATTTTAAATAGATGCTGAAAAATAAATGTGGATATAGATTTAGATACAGGTCTAGTGATAACCCGAACTGATGGATACTCATACCTTATCCTTTTTTTTTAACTCTATTTTTTTATTTTTTCTTAAATATTTATGATTAAATATAATAAAATATTAATATTTTTTTAGAAGAAATGGCTTTAAAATCTCCACTTTACTCTTCAGTCTCACCTTTTTCATTATATTTTATTTTCTTATAGGATGATATTAATGCAAATAATATGGAGATGGAGTTTTGAATGTTGTGGAATTCACGCAGAGACAATTTGAAGTTTTGGATATTTCAGTCTTTGTTTCAGTTATTGATTGTGAAAAATATATGTTGTCTTTGCACTAGATGTTATGATTTTTATTATTCCAATTTTATAATTTTTTAAGACATATAAATCAAAATCTTGACTTATTATTATTAAAGTAATTTTGATTTAGAGCGTTCACATAAATCTACTCTTTATATTTTATATTTAGAAGTTAGATTTTTATGTGCTACACAACCCGATGGATATCTAAAAATTCGAACAATCCAAATGGATTTAGATATGGGTAGTAAATCGTAAAAACCGATAAATATGAATATGGATATAGGTTGAGTCATAAAAAATAGATATAGATATGGGTAGAGTAATACCCGAACCGAACCCTATCTATTGCCACCCCTAGAAGTAGTACTGCTACCATTATTACTACCTCCAACACCACCACTGCTACCGTCTCCCCAGTGCCGGCCAGGGCCACCATACAAAGAGCCCCATTTTTAATGGGTGATGTTAGTTTTCAAGAGGGTCAAATACATTTATTTCAGAAGAGTGATAAATGTAAAGAATGTTGGTGGAAGCTGTTAAAATTTTCAAGAGTAATAAACATTGAATAATGTTGGAAGCTTCTCAAATATTATCTTGGAAGTTATATTATCTCTGACAATAATGTAGCAAATTCTAAAATTAATTAAGTTAATGTTAACTTGTTATTATAAACAGTTTTGAAATATATAGGTATACTTTTACCTTCTAATTTTTTTATTTTTATCAATATATGCATCTAAGGTACTTCAACTCAAAAATTGGCAAGAAAAAATTTTCACGATTAACTTGTTATGCTTATAAATAGTTTTGAAGTATGTAGGTATACTTTTACCCTCTAATTTTTTATTTTCATCAACATATGCATTTAAGGTACACTAACTTAAAAATTGGCAGGAAATTTTTTTTAACGATTATGTCTTCTGAGTTCTGAGTGTAATTTAAAGGTAAATTTTTTTATTTTTAATGTATTTTTAGTTTAATAAATATTTCAATATGTTATAATTAATTTGTAATTTATCATTAACATAGATATTATATTAACATTTTAAATTATAACATTAATATTAAATGATATTGTATTTATTTGTGTTTTTCCTTTATTTTTAGATTACTTATTATTTATAAAAAATTAAACATTAATAAATAATTAAATTTTTGTAATTGTAATTTTCATTACACTTTGCCACAAGTAATGCAATAATTGTTGGATTTGTGTTCTAGTAGAGTTTACATAAGTTTAGTGATAATATGACTATATCAAATAATTTAAGTTATTCAATTTAAAATTATTGATATTTGTAAGATATTATTAACTAATATTATGATTATTTAATATTTGATTAAGTATGTAGACTTATAAATTGAGTTATTTATATTTCATATAAATATGTAAGCTTCAAATTTACATATTTATATATTATAAATTTATTAGGACTTTTTTTTTAATTTCGCTCAAAGCGTACAAAACGATAGGAACGCCATTCGTCACCCCCAATACCACTAGTCGTAAAACCACCGCCAACCTTTACTTCTCCGGACACCGACACAGAAGCTGAAGTCACCGACGTCGGTCTTTTCCTCTTCTTTTTCTCGTACGGTATCCCTCTAGCTTTGGCCTGCCCTTCTCTTACTTCCCTCAATTAAATCCTCACCGTTCTTACCCCAAAAGGGTTTGATTCAGGCCGTCCACTGTTCTCCTCGTATGCCACTCTCAAGAGTCCGCTGAGCGCGTCAAGGCTACCCTAGGCTTGTTTGAGTGGACATGCGCAATGGGCTGGAGGAGTTGGGTAGCCAAAATAAGGGCAGCCTACAATATGGAATTTGGTCTTGCCAAATTGATCCAAATACTTCAAGAATTCTATCACGAATGCTCCTTTACAACGGGCTAGAGTCAATGGAGGCTTTTGGATTTTCAAATACTGTAAGAAAGTATTCCAGTCTCGTCTCTTTTGTGACTCGTATGGACTCAATGGAGCTGCAGATGAGCCCCCCAATTGTGCTTGTGGTGGTGCTGACGCTGCCGCCGATGGACCGGGTTCCCCGCTACTTTGAAACGCTGCAGCACCACCACCCCCAGCTCCTCCTCCAGATCCTGACTCCATGTACACAACTAACTAACAACAGTGTGATCAATCGTCAACTTCAACAATTTGTGAATGAAATGAGGAAGTTGGAACCCTTTTTTGTGGTTTGAATAGTTGAATTCTATGCTATACAAATAACGCAATCTATTGATCTAGTTCGTTCTATGGAAAGTTGTGTTGCGGTCTAATTATCCCACATTGGTAATAAAAGAGACTGATGTGGGATTTATAGGTTTATGGGCTCTCCCACCCTTCAAGCTAGCTTTTAGGGTTGGTTTTCTCATAGGACCTATAACAATTGGTATCAGGGCTAACACCACTCCTTCAAGTCCTCGTGCTATGCCCACGGGTGGTGACGCCGGAATTGCAGTGTTCGTTCGGGGCTAGAAAAGGTCTAGCGCACAGCCAGTCCGTGAGTATGTGGGTGGTGACGCCGGTATAGCAGTGTTCGCCCGAGGCTAAACAAAGTCTAACGCACAGCCAGCCCACCAGTGCTTGGGCTACGAAGTGTGGTGGAATGTTACGGTCTAATTATCCCACATTGGTAATAAAAGAGACTGATATGGGATTTATAGGTTTATGAGCTCTCCCACCCTTCAAGCTAGCTTTTAGGGTTGGTTCTCTCATAGGACCTATAACAAGTTGGAAGAGAACAGAACGACATGGATGGTGTTGATGGTCGTGGATCTTTTCACGGGAAAGAGATTGTGGTGTATATGGCGTTTGCTTCTTCAATCGTGAGAAGTAACAGTATTTTGAGGAGATGAACAAGTGAGAGAGAGATTGTCGATGGGACGTAAAAAGAAATGTAACGGGTGAATGATATGAATGAATGAAAGGCTCTCTCAATTTCAAGACCATGGTGTAGATACTTTGGCCGTCCACACATTTATTTGAAACCATAATTAAGACAAGATTAAAACACTATTTTGAGAAATTTTTAGGTGTAGGTGAGTTGATAAGAGACTCTTTTGGATTAAGCGAGGTCGCAAGTTTGAACTACTCTTATATATGCAGTTGTTTAAAACTTAGGGTCAGAGTTTTGCCTCCTGCAAGGGATCTATCGAGCTCGAGCAAGGATTAGTCTGAATGTGGATGGCTAAAAGGTATCTTCACATAGTTAGGATCCGCTTAGAATACTTCGTAGGCAACAAAAAAAACACCATTTTGAGAATAAAGAATTTCCTGTACAGGACTAGAACTTGAAAACAAGGAGGGAGAGAGAGAGACAGGGAGGGGGAGAGAGTAGTACTGGTAACAGAGTAAAGGATTGGTTGTTCTGTTTTAATCCTGTTATACTAAATCTCATCTACATATTTATGTGAATCTTATATAAATATATGAATAAAATTTAATAAAACAGAATAATTATAACAGGATAATTGAAACAGAAGATTTGATGTATTACTCAATACCGTAATGTGATCATTGTTAATGGGATGTTCCCTAGACCAACGTTTGAAATCAATAATGGAGATACTCTGGAAGTCACTGTTACCAACAAAGCCCATTATAATGTCACCATTCACTGGTTAGTATTACGTTTATGTACATGCATCACATTTCTTGTTAAAACATTTAATTCATTAATAGGCACGACGTGAGGCATATGAGAACGACATGGGTAGATGGGCCAGAATCTGATTTATAATCGTTAGTAAAATCGAACTTGTATCAACCTCTGTAGGTCGGACTTTCATTGCCGACCTACCTCTGCCTTTTTTCTGCTTTGCTTATTGAGCCCCAAAGATTAGGTCGCGCATTGAATTGCCGACCGGTCTTTATTTTGTTTACC
>JAOSBL010000210.1:30263165-30277642 GCA_027568915.1 Erythroxylum roraimae
TATAATGGGCCGAAACTTATTGGGCTTCAATGGGATTAGGGTTTCTCTATAAATAGAGAAACTTAGGTCTCATTAGTGTAAGACACAATAGGTTACATGAAACCCTAGCCACCATCCGAGAGGAAAATCATGCGGCGTTCGGAAATAGTTTCAGGACGTGCTAGCACACCACAGCCGCAGCCCGGATTGTGCATACTCGTGTGGATACTGGTAGAGGGCATTCGCGTTTGCAGTGTCTTAGAATCCGAAAAGAAGCAACCTATCCACGACAATAAGGTATTTTCGTACATCCTTGGTATTTTTGATTATACGTTATGTTGTATTGTCTTTTCCGCAGTGTATTGTGAATACTCGGACTGTACGTGATTCAATAATATTTATTATTATTATAAGGGCCCAACATGGTGGAGTAAGGTTGGAAGGAACTACAGTGTCCTATACAAATTTGACTATGGTACAGACCAGCACAAAAATAATGGGATAGTATGTCATATCAGAATTAGAATTAAATTCGGAAGAATATTATACCATTAAAGAAATGACATATTATAATATCGAAAAAAGCATACCGCAATTCACAAAAGAAATCTCAGATATATTGCAAGAATTGGAAAGCTTGGAATATATTGGAAAAAACCCACAGAAACATTGGGCTAAAAATAAAGTAGTTTGTAAGCTGGATATAATAAATCCAGATCTTACTATTCAGGATAAACCACTTAAACATGTAACTCCTTTAATGGAGGTCCAATTTAAGAAACATAAAGAGGCTCTATTAAATTTAGGAGTTATTAGACCATCAACATCTCATCATAGAACTATGGCAATAATAGTTTATTTTGGAACAACAATTGATCCAGAAACGGGAGAAACAAAGCATGGCAAAGAAAGAATGGTCTATGATTACAAAAAATTGAATAAAAATACCCATAAAGATCAATACTCCCTGCCAGGAATAAATACCATCATAAAGAAAGTTGGGAATAGCAAGATCTACAGCAAATTTGACCTAAAAAGCGGTTTCCATCAAATAGCCATGGATCCAGATTCAATACCATGGACAACATTTATAGTGCCCGATAGGCTTTACGAATGGTTGGTAATGCCATTTGGGCTTAAAAATGCTCCAGCAATATTCCAAAGAAAAATAGATTATTGCTTTAAACATCAGTATAAAGTTTGCCTGTTTCAAGAAAGGGTTTGAGCATTAGTATCATACAGATAGCAAACAATTAAATTTGGTGTGTGATTTACAGTTGAATACTTTGCATAATTTATCTGTTTTGTTTGATCGTGTTAATTTGCTATCAAAAATTTGCTTAAAACATTTCTTTTTAATTGAAGAAAAATTAGAAAATCAAGAAAAGCATTTGGAAATTTGTGAACAAATAAATAAGAAACTTAGAAAGATCCCCTCACTTACAGAAATAGCAGAAATCACTAGTGTTATATCTGATCAACCAAAGAAAGTTGAGAAGGAAGCTATTTAACTCTTGAAAGACTTTAAAGACAAGTTACAAAAGGTGGAAGAGTTGATTGAAAGGCTTTATAAACAATTGATTTAATGTCCTGGCTTATAGCATCACAAGATGAAGAATATATAGAAGCCTTGAAAGTTACAGAGTTACTTGGAGTACCAGCTGAAGGATTTAAGATAGTTGAGGACGGAACTACAATAGCCAAAGTAGCCCCGGTCCTTGTTAAACAAAATAATATTTTGATTTATTTATTAATTAAAGTATTACAGAAATTAGAAAAATTGGAACCTCAAAAGAAGGCATTATCAGAAGAAAAATATTTGAAAGAAACTCTTGATCAAATCAGTTAAGGACTACAAAGATTAAGTATTTCAGAAAAAGGAGAAATAGCACCACCTGCTATTACTAGAAAAATATATTTCCATAAAAATCCCTAGGAAATATTTGAAAAAGAAAAGGCTAAATTGAGTAGGTCAAAGTCAAAATGAGCAGAACAGTTACTTTAATGGAACAACCTCAAGAAACAGAAATAAACAAAGGTTTAATCCCTGTAAGAAATTCAGAAAATAATCAGATAATATCATCTTCCGAAGATCAGATTCGCGATTATCGAAGATGGCAACAGGCCATATATAATACAACCAGAAGAATTTCTAATTTTGGAAGAAACAGAAATAGGTTGTGAACATTAGAAATGGACTTAAATCTAGAAGAACAGTTACAATTATCCAATAAACAAAGAGCGAACATGGTTCCTGCAGAAGTATTATACACCACTAATTGGTCTGAACCTAGGCATAGGGCGTATCAGCATTATTTAGAAGAAAGGAGACTGATCATTGACCCGGATGATCAAACGGAAATAAAATTAATAACTGAAGAATTATATAGAAGATTACAAAGAGAAGGAATGCAACATATCCATTTGGATATGATTATGATAAGAATACATGCACTCCATAGAAGACAAGCAGGTGTTAAGGTATTAGTAGTGATAAGAGACACTCGATGGGGTGATGTTAGAGGAATCCTTGGACAAATGGAAATTGATTTGGCCAATGGAATAGAATTGGCATATTTTCTACCTGATCAAATGATGTCAATTCAGGATTTCAACAATCATGTAGACTAGAATAATTTAGGTGAAAGATTAACTATTCCGGGTGCTCATTGGGCCCTATAGGCAGATAGTTCAAATCTTTACCTAATTATTCTGTCAGTTTATACTGAAATTATTAGTTTCACTTACACAAAGTTTCATGTACACAGGAAAATAATTTACATAATAAGGGAATCTTTTCTGTGGTGTTTTTTCCCACTTTCTTCTGTCGACTATTTCTGTCGGCCATTTAACGTTTTCTGCTACGAAGATTACGCTTTTCCTCTTGTTCGTCCATTTGGCTGTGATCAGCTGCTGAGTCACCTCCCATTATAATTTCTTCATCGTCATCCCTGACGTCTTCTGCTTCTGCTTTTTCCTGTTTCAATTGTTGGATTGTTTCCACCAATTCTCTTACTTCTGTTGTCAAGCGTCGAATTTCTTGATCATATTGCTCAATCATAGGACCAGCTCTTGGTTCATCTTCAATAAAAATTTCTTCATTGGTATCATCGATGTATTTCCACATATAGTTCAAAGCCTCATTAAAGGAATAAAATTCCTTAAAACGAGAATTTTTCAGTCCTCCTATATTTCGGCACAAAGTGGAGTAGTAGCAATAGATTCCTTTATCTGGTCCTGTTGTTAGAGCATAATATGAAAAATTTTTCCCTTGTGGTGGTTGCATGATTTTGTTAAAATAATACTGTAGGGAACAACATGCATCATGCTTTTGTTTACTATTGGATGCCCTCCATAATGCATCCAGTAAGCACTTCTGTTGTTCATCCACGGGTAAATTTTCCAGTGGGCGATATGCTGATGGATCATCTTGATCTAAAATTGGTAATTGTGTTTTATCAAAACGACAAAAACGTGTTCTATTTCTGTCCTCATTTATCATTGAGGTCCGTTTCTTGAGGCCTTCAGCCTCTTTTAGTCTTTGTTGCATTAGGTCAATCATTCGAACGAATCCTGTAGGGTTTCGTTGAGTAGTTCTTGGGCCTTCACTTGATCCTTCTCTTGTAACAGGTTGATTTCTTCTATTGCCTGAGGCAGATTCTTGATTATTTCTTTTTGCCTCTGGTTCAATTGCTTCCAATTGTTGCTGGGCCTTTCCAGTTCTTCTTCGTCGGTCTCTTGGATCCATATTTCTGTTAACAAATTAACAATTCGTGATAAATGGTCAGCAAGAATATTTTTCTTACCATCTATATGTTCAAAGACTATATTAACTTCAGTTCCTGATATGAAATCTGTGAAGTTAATCCATCGAACTCTAGAGGGTTTATTCTGTGACTGTTTATTATAAAAGCTAATTATAGCTTGACAGTCTGTTCTAAGTGTTATTTCTTTTTGATCCAAGTAATGAATTTTCATTGCATTTAAAGTGTTAATGCAAGCGGCAATTTAAACATTTATTGTTGATTTGATAGTATTAAATTTTTCACTGCAATATGCAAAAAAAATTTCTTGACTAATTGGATCTCCTTTCTTATTTTTCCATTTTGCTATTCCACCCCATCCTTCCATGCATCCATCTGTTTCTAATATAATATAAGCTCCTGCAGGTGGTAATTTCATTTTTGGAAGACTATTTATCATAGCCTTAATTTTTCTTACTAATTTCCAATCCATTGTTGTTATTCTTTTATCTGTATTGGGAGCAGTTTTATTGTATAAAGGACCTAATAATATTCCTAACTTAGGAATATAATTTCTTGCGTAGTTAAGAATTCCTAACCACGATCTTAATCATTTCTTTTCTTTTAGTTGCTCCTCAAGGAATTCTAATAATTTCTTTATAATATGGGGTTGCAATTTTAGTTTTCTATTTCCAATGATAGCCCTAAGAAATTCAACTTCTGAGACTCTAACTACTATTTTTTCTTTTGATAATACCAAATCATGCTGTTTACAAATATCAAAAAATATTTCTAAATGCTTTCTATGTTTTTTGGCTGTTTCTGAAAAGACCAATATATCATCTATATATGTTGCAGTATAGTTCTCATGGCCTTTAAAGCAATAATCCATTTTTCTTGCAATATTGCTGGAGCATTTTTGAGCCCAAATGACATTACCAACCATTCGTAAAGCCCATCGGGCACTATAAATGCTGTCCATGGTATTGAATTTGGATCTATGGCTATTTGATGGAAACTGCTTTTTAGGTTAAATTTGCTGTAGATCTTGCTATTCCCAACTTTCTTTATGATGATATTTATTCCTGGCATGGAGTATTGATCTTTATGGGTATTCTGATTCAATTTTCTGTAATCATAGACCATTGTTTCTTTGCCATGCTTTGTTTCTCCCATTTCTAGATCAATTGTTGTTCCATAATAGACTATTATTGCCATAGTCCTATGACGAGATGTTGATGGTCTAATAACTCCTAAATTTAATAGGGCTTCTGTATGTTTCTTAAATTGGGCCTCCATTAAAGGAGTTACATGCTTAAGTGGTTTATCCTGAATAGTAAGATCCGGATTTATTATATCCAGCTTACAAACCACTTTATTTTTAGCCCAATGTTTCTGTGGGTTTTTTTCCAATATATTTCAAGCTTTCCAATTCTTGCAATATATTTGAAATTTCTTTTGTGAATTACAGTATGCTTTTCTCGATATTATAATATACCATTTCTTTAATGGTATAATATTCTTTCGAATTTAATTCTAATTCTCATTGGCATACTGTGCCATTATTTCTGTGTTGGTCTGTACCATAGTCAAATTTTTATAGAAGGATACTGTAGTTCTTTCCAACTTTCACCGTGTTGGGCCCTTATAAAATTGCAGCCTATTAACATTTGGACTCCAGCATGTAAATCCATGGGCATACAGAATGTAAACGAAATTCTGTAACTATTTTCTCCAGTAGTTATAAGCCCATCTTTCAGCTTATAATCAGCCATAGTTATGGAATTGATACCATAAACAGATACGAGCCACTGTGATTTTTCTATGGCTTCTTTAGGTACAGCTTCTAGCCGAACACAGCATTTTGTGGCTCCAGTATCAAGTATGGCCTGAAGCTCAAATTCTTTACAACCTGGAATCTTAAAGCCCACTGTAAGATTGTATAATTGGTTGTTAATTTTCTTTGAAAATCCTAATTTAGCTTCATCAGGACAAACTATTAAAACCGCTTCTTTTTCTTTCATAAAGACACTTGTCATTCTTTCTGTTTCAGTCAATTTTTTTGAGGACTGAATCTGTGGCACAAAGTACTGCTCAAATATTAGTTGAGCAACAACATCTCCTATATCCACGAAAAATTCTTTTCTTCCAGTATTAACAAGAAGGACATAAATAATTCCACGATAATCATAGTCAACAACTCCTGCTGCTATATCTATTCCTTCTTTTGCAATAGATGATTTGCTCGTTATTCTTCCATAAATTCCTGGTCTACTGATTTCCATACGTATACCTGTTGATATACTTCTTTTGTCAAATGGTGGAATTACAATACAATCTATATTGTATAGATCATATCCTGCAGCTCCACTTGTTTTTCTATTAGGTATTCTTGCGTGTGCTACCTCCTTGAAAATTTTAACCACAAAATTATAGGGGGATACCACCACGTTTTGCTGGCACTCTAATGAGTCTGCTTTATAAATAGTAATAGCTCTATTCGAGGCTCTTAATTCCTTTTTAAGCTTTTCTTCATCAAACTTTTCTTGTTGATTGAGTTGCTCAGAAAGAAATGTTTGAGCAATTCTGTCTAGTCTTTTGTTTTCTTCAACTAGCTTTTCATTTTCTGCTAATATCTGAGTTATATATTCAGATGTTTCTTTAATAACTTTATCTTTATCTGATATAAAGATAAAGTTGGAACATACATGGTAGTTTTCTTTTCTATACATATGCCCAAGTGTATTTGTGCACAGAATGCACACACTGTAAGTGTACACATTGGACAATGTATTCTCATTCTGTCAGTTGTTTTGACTTTACAGAATTTACAATTTATATAATCAGTATTAGCTATATACTAATTATATTGCCATGTATGTGCACACGTTTCCATTTCTGTTGGGAGAGATATTTTCTCTAACCAATTGTATTTCTGTTTTTCTGTAGCCATGAACAATGTTTCTGAGGGATCTATTGTTAATGTGTTGAGTACTGTTGTATGATCTGTATTTTCTCCTTCAGATACCTGAACATATCCCATCACTATCCGGTTCATCCATATCCACAGATAATACATCCCATTCTTCTGGTAGGGCTAATCCTTCGACTATTGCTGCCCTGGCAATATTTCCTTTCTGTCTAGGGCATTCTCTAGCATAGTGCCCTATTTCACCACATATATAACATTTACACTTATGACTGGGAGGTTTTCTTCGTTTAAAAACTCTCACATGAGTCTTATGTGGTTTTCCTTTATAAGTTTTGGCTTTTCTCAGGCCATATTCTTTCCTTCTTGATAATATCCAGGAATCGGTGTTTTTGAACAAAATGTAAGATCTTTTAACCCTCTTTGTATTGCCGCTTCCTTACATATTTCTGCCAATTATTGTTGTGTAAAATGTATTCTTGGCAATACTCCTATTTGATTCCCTGGATGTTTCTTTAAAAATTCTTCCTCTATTTTCTTACCAAATAATGGTGGTAATTTTCTAAAGAATTTTTCTGATAATTCTGGACTGATAAACATCCTTCCTGAGGCGGCTGCAAGATACTTGTATTCATTCATAAATTGAATGACATTTCTTATTTCATTGCAAGTTAGCCTTTCCAAATCAGCATAGGCTCTATCTTGTGCAGCTGTTGTTCCTTGATAAGAATCTTATAACGTAATTATTCTTCGTATTTGTGAAAATACGTTCTGTACATCATCGGCTATGCCGATTAATGCTTCATATTCATCTCTGTAAGCCATCATTGTTGAAAAGTTCTCTTTTCCACTTCTCCTAAGAGATTCTCAACATATAGGACCTTAATTTGATTATCTGGTCAATTCATTCTGTTGATCACATTTATATTTATTGATTCCCATCTGGTAATCACATCCTCATATTTTGTAATATCATCCAGTAATACCAGTATAACACCTGTTTGTACCTGTGATGGGGTAATGTCCATTGATTCCAATAATCAATAGTTTTTCCTTTTATTCTTCCCCATTTTTCTTGTATTTCTGGTACATCAATTTTTTTTCTCCTACTACAGGAGGATATTCAGGGGGTCCCATTGCATATTCTTGTGGAGGTCTCTATCCCGACGTTATTCCTTCACCTGAAGTTGATGCTGATTTTATATTTATCATTTCTTTATTTAATATTTTCTATAAAGTCGAAGAGTTTGTTAAATCTATTTCTGGGATTATCCACCATTAATATAAATTCTTCTTTTTCTGCGGTATTTTGTAAATACCAAGGCAATTCTTCATCTTCACTATTATCACTTTCTTCTTCTAATATTGCCATCATTCTTTCTGAATTTTCTTTATCAAATTCATCACCCCAACCAGTTGTTATTACTGGTTCTTCAATAGGAGCAGTATACTTAACCAGATACTTACAATCTTCTCCTAAATAATCCTAGATAATTCCTTTCTTTCTTGCTCGATGAAATGTTCTGGGAGCATTCTATTGGGTTGATGTAATTCTGTTCTTATTATTTTTATTTCTGTGAGCATATGAGCTACTTCTATTTCTTCTTCATTCAGAGTTTCTAAATCTTGCTCATTTACCCGCATGGGTTGAGCTGGGCTTCTTTCCATATCCAGTGAAGCGAATATTTACTGACCCATCACTATTTTCCCATGTATGTGCAGTATTGGGTATTCTTCTGCTTACTCCAGAAGGTGGTCGTATATTCCATCTTTCCCCTTCTAAATGTTGGGCTGAATATGATCTACTAGGAATTGCTCTTACTCCTCTGCTAGCCAAATGTAGAAATTGTAATTAAAACAATGGGCTATGAATCATGGATAGGAGGTGAATCAAATTTGTTAATTACAAGATCTATAGTGGCAAGATTGACAAATACAAGCTATGCAGCATTCAGATATAATGTCACAGATCTTGTCGAATATTTGGCTAGCAGAGGAGTAAAAGGACAAGACCAAATGTCCAGCACCATTACTGAACAAACTACCAAACCAAGTACTAGCTTAAACCCTTCTACTCAAGTACTATCAAGTTCTTCTGGCAATCAACCATCTCCTTCATCTACTCTACCTACTTCAATGCAGTCTGAACCCAGGGAATCAAAATTTTATGTCATTTACAACGGACCACAAGCAGGTATCTATGACCAATGGGCAAAAGCCGACATACATATCATTGGAAAAAAGCAGTATTATACACAAGAGTTTTGCTAGCGGAACTGAAGCAGAACAATCATTACAAGAATTCCAGCAGACATCACTTCGTCCTCAATACAAAACGGTACTCACCAGTACTCCTCCAACACCACCAAATATGAAAGTTTTGGGAAAAGCTATAGATTTAAAAAGGATTTACAGTCTTCCAACAAGAACAACAGAAACAACTATCAATCAAGGAGCCAGAATTATTACAGCAGAAACCTTTTGTGATTGTTTTCAGTCACTTAATGAATGAACTCCATCACAAAAGCCACAACAATATTATCCCTAAAATCGTGGACGATTTGGACCCAAAGCAATCATTTTTTCAGGAGCAGAAGCATTAACCACATTTTTATTATTTCAGTGCAGACTCGTGGACACCATTTATATTCAAAATTTAGAAATATTAGCAGATTTTCCTGTTGGATTCATCAGTGCAGTACGACAGTACAAAGACAGATTTGCAAAGGATCGCGAAGTATATCTCAAGGTATACATCAGCTATCCTATTTTTGAAGCATCAGATAATTGTACCAAGGCAGCAATCAAAGTACATCGAATAACTTATATACAAATCGGAGTAAGCAATGGCGTCTACCCTCCACTAGATGAACCACCAAAGTACGGATTTCACTGGGATACGATCAACAAGCTCAATCTTAATTGTCTCGAAGGATTATTCAACCAGTGCAACAAACTCAACACAGAATCAACACTCAAGATTAATTATAAAGGACCACAAATGATTATGTTATCAGGTTACAAAGTACCACTCAGTGCCGAAGGACTTCAAATTATCCAAGTATTCATTCAACCATTTACAAGAATGGATGGCATCTTTGAACTATTATCCGAAGCATGGAAAAATGCCATTTGTCATCAACTAAGAGATTATACAGCTCATAGATGCAATTATTGTTCACAAGCATCAACAAGCAGACAGCCAGTACAAGAAAAAGAAGATTCCCTCGATGACACGACAATTATAATTGAAGAATAAAGCAAAAGAAGGCAACCGACAAGTGCAAAACGACAAGTATGTAGGTCCCATATGACCGACCCTTTGTCAAAAGTGTAAATTATTAGGGTATCTTACTATTTGCTTTAGCATCTTTTTAACTTTATGTTTATATTGTCAGCCGCTTGTTTTGGCCTTTAGCTCTTTTTATTCCCTATATATGTAAGCTCATTCGAGCTCTCAGAACATAAAATACTAAATAAACTTCTGATTGCTCACATCTCTCTTCACAATTCGCCTATAGTTGGCATTCAAGCGAGTTAATAGGTATGAGATTCAGTTGTTTTTGGTATTTTATCGCACTCATAACACTACTCTATCATTAATCATAACATTGCATCTCTTTTCTTCTAGTACTCTCATCATGACCAGTTATTTTGAACGAAAGCAAGCACTCAAAGATAATATTAAATACACTTATCATAGACAAAGAGAACTCGATGTAGTAGTTACAAAATATATTGCTCGAAACAAACATGCTCATATATGTACTAGAAGATTTGCATACAAATATGTACTCGAAACAAACATACTATGTAGATAGTATGAGCATGTTTGTTTCGAGCAATATATTTTGTAACTAATACATCGAGTTTTCTTTGTCTATGATAAGTGTATTTAATATTATCTTTGAGTGCTTGCTTTCGTTCAAAATAACTGGTCATGATGAGAGTACTAGAAGAAAAGGGATGCAATGTTATGATTAATGATAGAGTAGTGTTATGAGTGCGATAAAACACCAAAAACAACTGAATCTCATACCTATTAACTCGCTTGAATGCCAACTGTAGGCGAATTGTGAAGAGAGATGTGAGCAATCAGAAGTTTATTTAGTATTTTATATTCTGAGAGCTCGAATGAGCTTACATATATAGGGAATAAAAAGAGCTAAAGGCCAAAACAAGCGGCCGACAATATAGACATAAAGTTAAAAAGATGCTAAAGCAAATAGTAAGATACCCTAATAATTTACACTTTTGAAAAAGGATCGGGTCATATGGGACCTACATACTTGTCGTTTTGCACTTGTCGGTTGCCTTCTTTTGTTTTATTCTTCAATTATAATTGTCGTGTCATCGAGGGAATCTTCTTTTTCTTATATTGGCTGTCTGCTTGTGAACAATAATTGCATTTATGAGCTGTATAATCTCTTAGTTGATGACTAATGGCATTTTTTCATGCTTCGGATAATGGTTCAAAGATGCCATCCATTCTTGTAAATGGTTGAATGAATACTTGGATAATTTGAAGTCCTTCGGCACTGAGTGATACTTTGTAACCTGATAACATAATCATTTGTGGTCCTTTATAATTGATCTTGAGTGTTGATTCTATGTTGAGTTTGTTGCAATGGTTGAATAATCCTTCGAGAAAATTAAGATTGAGCTTGTTAATCGTATCCTATTGAAATTCGTACTTTAGTGGTTCATCTACTAGAGGGTAGATGCCATTGCTTACTCTGATTTGTATATAAGCTATTCGACGTACTTTGATTGCTGCCTTGGTACAATTATCTGATGCTTCAAAAATAGGATAGCTGCTGTATACCTTGAGATATACTTCGCGATCTTTTGCAAATCTGTCTTTATACTGTCGTACTGCACTGATGAATCCAACAGAAAAATTTGCTAATATTTCTAAATTTTGAATATAAATGGTGTCCACGAGTCCGCACTGAAATAATAAAAATGTGGTTAATGCTTCTGCTCTTGGAAAAATGATTGCTTTGGGTCCAAATCGTCCACGATTTTGGAGATAATATTGTTGTGGCTTTTGTGATGGAGTCCATTCATTAAGTGACTGAAAACAACCACAAAAGGTTTTTGCTGTAATAATTCTGGCTCCTTGATTGATAGCTGTTTCTGTTGTTCTTGTTGGAAGACTGTGAATCCTTTCTAAATCTATAGCTTTTCTCAAAACTTTCATATTTGGTGGTGTTAGAGGAGTACTGGTGAGTACTGTTTTGTATTGAGGACGAAGTGATGTCTGCTGGAATTCTTGTAATGATTGTTCTGCTTTAGTTCTGCTAGCAAAACTCGTGTATAATACTGCTTTTTTCAGTGATATGTATGGCGGCTTTTGCCCATTGGTCATAGATACCTGCTTGTGGTCCGTTGTAAATGACATAAAATTTTGATTCCCTGGGTTCAGACTGCATTGAAGTAGGTAGAGTAGATGGAGGAGATGATTGATTGCTAGAAGAACTTGGTAGTACTTGAGTAGAAGGGTTTGAGCTAGTACTTGATTTGGTAGTTTGTTCGGTAATGGTGCTGGACGTTTGGTCTTGTCCTTTTAATAATGTAATGGTAGTTCGGAGTCTGTTTATTTCCTTGGTAACAATGCTGGTTTGTTGTTGAAGATTGATCAACTCTGTTTCCTTTTGTATTAGTGTATCTTCAAGCTGTTTTAATACTGCTTCCATTCTCTTGTAAGAATATCTGCAAGAAAATTGTTAGTGGTCTTGATATAATGAATTGAAAATGTATATTGATTGAGTTCTAATTGCCATCGGATTAGACGACCTTGGTTGTAATTTGTTGTAACATTGTACTTCAAAAATTCACATAAGTGCTTCGAATCGGTTTGAATTTGAAATTCAACCGGTAATAGATCTATCCGCCATTTTCTCAAAGTTTTGAGACAGGCTAATGTTTCTTTCTCATGAGTTGTATACTTCAATTTAGTGGGATTGAAAGTCCCATTTATATACTTGCATAATAAATACTTCTTGAGTTTGGTGATTGTGCCAAAAGACATCCTGCCCATGTATCTTTACTCGCATCGATTGTACTAATAATTTATCTTGAGGAAGATAATTATAAAGCATTGGTAAAGTCTTACAAATTTCTTTAAGTCGTTGAACAGCTTGAGTATCTTCTATGGTCCAATTCCATTGGTGCTTGGTGCTACATTTTAATTGCAAACTCTGTCGTTCTTTAGCTAATTCTTTCAAAAATCCTTGATCAGAGATATAATTTAATAATCCAAGAAATTGTTGTATTTGGGTTTTATCTTTTAATTGATCTAAAAATAATTGTAATTTTTTGAGTATATTTGGTTGTAATTTCAGATAACCATGATGAAATTCTATTCCTAGATATTCAATCGTTTGTTGTGTTATTTTTGCCTTATTTCTACTTAAAATTAATCCTTTTTCTTTGCATCGTTGTAAAACTATTCGTACCTTTTTCAAATGATCTTCTTTATCTTGATTAGAGAAAATGATTATATCTAGGGGTGAGCACTCGGGTAATTCGGGCCCAATTTGTACTGTTCGGGTAAAGCCCGAATTACCTGAAATTTTTTTCATCTTACCCGGCCCGAACCCGAATTTTTAATTACCCGAAATTACCCGGCCTGATTTACCCGAATTTTAGCATTTTATTACCCGAATTAATTCGAGCCGGCCCGAATAATGCTGAGAGAAGAGTTACTAGAATGACAAAAATGGACCCTAATTCGGGTAATCGGGTAACCCGAAATTTTTTCCATCTTACCCAGCCCAAACCTGAATTGCCCTTTACCCGAACTTACCCGGCTCGATTTACCCGAATTTTAGCATTTTTATTACCCGAATTAATTCAGGCCAGGTCGGGTAATCGGGCCGGCCCGAATAATGCTCACCTCTAATTATATCATCTATATAGACAAAGGTAAATTCCTCTAATCCTGCTAAGTTATTATCCATAAACCTCTGGTAAATACTAGGGGCTTGTTTTAATCCAAAAGGTAAGACATTCCATTGATAATGTTTTTGAGGTGGACATGTGAATGCTGTTAAAGCTTTAGTGTTGTCATGGAGACGAAGTTGCTAATAACCAGATTTGGCATCAAACGTTGTAAACCAAATGTGTCCTTTAATTTTATTGATAATATAATCTTTTCTTGGTAATTTATAGGCATCACCTATTGTTGCTTCGTTTAATTTTTTATAGTTAATAACCATACGTCTTTTACCTCTTTTTTGTTCAGCTGAGTTGTTCACATAAAAAGCTGGTGCTGAATGTTTACTCGTACTAGGGCTAATAAGTCCTTTTTCTAACAATTTAGTACATTCAAGGATAAATTCTTTAACATCTTGTTGAGTATAAGGAATATTGTTTTTGATATTAATTTCTTGTGTTGGATCCTTAAGATGAATTTGGATGAGTTCTTGGTTTTGATTTTTAATGAGATCCAATGGATTTTCACTACAAACTTCATTAAGCAAGGTGTCTATTTCTAATTGAAGAGAAATATTATTCAGAAGATAGAATTGCAAAATATCAAGTTTGGTTGAAATTGTTTTAAGTTGCTGATAATACGATGTATGATAAATAGGAATTTTTAAGATAATAGATTTTTGATTAAGAGTTTTAATAAATGGGGTTCTTAAAGTAATATAATGGAGATATTGAAAAAATGGGTTATATAATTTAAGAAAATTGTTACCTATAATCAAAGGTAATCTTGATTCCTGTTGATATATAGAAGGAATAGAAAATGTATATTTTTCTATGAGTATATTATTATAATAACTTACATACCAAATAAATTTAAAACTTCCATC
>JAOSBL010000210.1:30290692-30302574 GCA_027568915.1 Erythroxylum roraimae
ATTCATTTTGTAATTAATTAATTACAATATTTTTTATAAACCAACCACTATCAATGGCAATGGTAATCATTCCTTCATTTTAACCAACCATCATAATTATAATGATTATATCCATTCCCATTCCTCACTATATTCATTCCCATTACCATTTCCATTACCTTATGTAAACCAAACGCCCCCTTAGACTAAGGTATCCGTCGTTAGATCTAGTAACTAATTCTTTTACTGGTTTATAGGCACCTTACAGAGTGAGACAGCTGGCTCAAAAATTTAAGGCTGCTTTATACTCGAAGTCAAGGATCAAACTCCTAACCTTTGGTTAAAACTCAACCACACCCCTTGGGTTGATACATAAAGCTTTTTGTTTTGCTGAGTTTAAGGGTTGGATTAGATTCTTTGTTTTACTTAACTTATTCTTACCTATTTTATTAAATCTCATCCACATATTTATATAAAATTTATGTAAATATGTTGGCAAAATTTTGTAACACTCAAACAAATATAACTTCTTCATTAAGTCGTTTTTTAATTTTATTTTTTATTGCAATAATAAATACAACTTCTTCATTAAGTTGTTTTCTTTATTTTTTTAATTTATTAATTCACTGCAATAATAAAGTTAAATAGGTGTCAAAAAATTAAAAGTTATGAACCTAGAGGAAAATAATAAATAAGTTTTAAGAAATATTTGGAATCCGGACCTGATCCTTTAAATGCACTGTCGGTCTCACTCATAAGTCTCACGCTTTTCTCAGTCGTGATTCTCGGAGCAACTCACCGGCGGATTTCTAAGGTATGTTTCCTTCATTTCTGTCGACGATTGGTCTGGTGAGGCATTTTTACTTATCTTCTCATCCGATTATTGTACATGTGTTTGAGTTTATTGTACTCCCCCTCTCCCTCTCTCATCGAGCGCCTAACACTAGCACTTTCCCAACGTGCATGGTGCGATACTGTTGAAAACATAGAAGAACCGAGGTGTTCACTGAGAGATTGAGAAATGTATGTTCTTTTGCAAACGGAAATGTGGGTTTGAGCGATTTTTGATAGATGTTAATTTGATTTGTTGTACAGGAGCGAGAATCGACTGGGCTAGCTTGCTGTGGAATCCAGGTATCTGCACACGGGTGCTTCATCGGTTTTTTGCCGATCTTCTCTGCCTTTTCCCTCTTTTCTGCCTTAAATGACGAATCTTTTGGTTCTTCCTTTACATGTCTTTGGTCTCTTTATACCGATTATTTTGGTGGTATGTAATTTCTTGTTTGTTTTCAGTAAATAAGATAGGAAACAGTAGAAACGTGATGACTTTTTTCTTTTTAGTAAATGTAAAAAAGGTGTTTGCTTTGGCCTTTTTCTGAAGAGAAGACCTTTTTGGAAGATTAAAGATAAAGATGAAGAAATTCTAGTTGAGGAAATTGCTGTGTGATGTTTGGTCTTGAGTTTAGCTGATGATGAATTTCAACAAGATGTTATAATATCAATCCTTTTTTCCCGTAATTTGTTCCTGAAAAATAATATTTTATAACACTTCGGGGTTTATTCATTCTGATTTTCCTCATTCCTTGTTCACAATGGTGATTTTTCATTAATTTTATTAGATGTTTAACCATATGGCCGAAAATAATTAATTAGCGCTCCATCTGACACGGTCCAGTCTCCATAGAATCTGCATATTTGGGGTCATTTGGGTGGAGCATTGGGAGTGAGGGACTGTAAGGTTCTGAAGGATCATAGGATAATTTTTTGCATTAGCCATTTAGTCTCTTGGTGTTGCTGATTATGCTTGAGGTCTGTTTCTATGTTTATCATTGTGTTGATCAGTTAGAAATAGATTTATGCCATCAGAAGCTAGTGCCACTTTTTTGATATGACAGTAGGTCTATTAATTTCTTTTTGTACTTTTTAACCCTGTTTCTGTTGTCATGTTTCTCTTATTGTAACTGATATTGTTAAACCTATATTTGTAAGAACTTTTAATATTCGATCCAAAGAACCATAAGCATGTAGAAGTCTTGGTTTGTAGTGAACAAAGCATGCCATCAGTTTGTATGTGTTTATCATAGGGCTGAAGTTTGATATACGCTGAACTCTGAAGGTAATGTAAAAGGCCAGAGGGATGGAAGATTATGTTGTTAGTTTTATAGCTTTTGGTGCTTTATTTTTCTTATGCTGCATTTACTTTTTTTCTGAGCTAGTCATTCTTTTCTCTTATCTGTTATCTGGTTCATCAGTTGGAAGGTGCTGTCTTTATCGCGAGAATAAGGACCCTTGGTTTTCTTCTTCTGTTTATTATTGTTGACACGCATCTTATCAATAGTTAGATATGTTATCATTTCCCTTTTTCACTTTCTTCCAGGACTGGTGTTTCAGAACGTATTACTTGCAAAATGAGTTCAAGAGGAGGTGGGAAGACAGTTGTTGCTAGTTCTATTAACAACTTGTCCAAGGGGAAGAATGAAGAAGTCCAGAATCCCATGATTGAACATTTGAATCATGGTGTATCAGACATTAATCTCGATGCACAAGATGGTGGTGATTGGGAGGTTATTTCAAGAAAGTCCAAGAATAGAGCTGGAAGCAGTGCTGCAAAACCCTGGAATTCCCAGAATTCTGGTACTAAAGCATGGGGACATCCAGATACTGTGCAGAAACTAAACATGCAAAGTGATGGTGGATCAGGAAGGGTCCCTGGCAATGCCTGGGCTACACAGACAGTTGATCCTAGAAAGTCAACTGGCAGAGGAAATGCAAGGCCTCAACCATTCAATAGAGGCTTGGAGAACAACTATGTGGCACCACAACCTGTCATTCGTCCACCTTTGGAACATGGATGGAAATGGTCAGCCAGGGTCGGAGCTGCTCCTACAAGTTTACAAGAACCTGTTTCCAATAGGGTTGATGATGCTGATGTCAACCATATTAAGTTTGATGATGGACATGCTGAAGATGATGATGATGATGATGATGATGATAATGATGATGATGATGGTGCCCTGGATGAGACTGATGATGAACTTCTTAGTGAAGACTTTGATTCTGATGAAAGTGAGAAGAGCCATGAGTCTCGTAAGAAAAATAAATGGCTCAAGAAGTTTTTTGAGAATTTGGACAGCCTAACTGTTGAGGAGATTGGTGACCCAGCAAGGCAGTGGCACTGCCCAGCATGTCAGGGGGGACCTGGTGCCATTGATTGGTATAGAGGCTTGCAGCCCTTGATGACTCATGCCAAAACAAAGGGTTCAAAAAGGGTTAAGCTCCATCGGGAGCTAGCAATACTTTTGGATGAGGAGTTACATAGGAGGGGAACTTCGGTTATTCCAGCTGGTGAAGTATTTGGTAGATGGAAGGGTTTGGAAGATGAGGAGAAAGATCATGAAATAGTTTGGCCTCCAATGGTAATAGTTATGAATACAAGGCTTGAGAAAGATGAGAATGATAAGGTATTGCGTTTCACTGTGTTTTGGGGGATAAACTTCCTTAATTTGGTATTCAATCAGTTTTATTTTATGATAAATTAAATTTGATAGTTTACAAGAAATTCGTTGATCAATGCAAATATTTGCTGCTGACTCTTCTTTTTCTTGAATTGGTGGATACCAGTGGGTTGGGATGGGCAATCAAGAGCTTCTTGATTACTTCAGTTCTTATGCTGCTGTGAGGGCCAGGCACTCGTATGGTCCCCAAGGACACCGGGGAATGAGTGTTTTGATCTTTGAGAATTCTGCTACTGGTTATTTGGAAGCAGATCGCCTGCATAAACATTTCACTGAGGAGGGAACAGATAGGCATGCATGGAATAGCCGCAGGGTCTTATTTTACCCTGGGGGGAAGCGCCAACTCTATGGTTTTATGGCTTTGAATGAGGACTTGGAGTCATTCAATCAGCATTCTCAAGGTTATTTCTTTCTCTGTCTGTCTGCATGAATGTATAGATGTACTTAAATTTATCTTCTTTTTCTGCTTTGTGTTTTGTTTGGTAGTCATTGTTTCAAGCTCAAGTTGATTGCATCAGTTTATTTCACTTGGGCAAATTGAATGATTTGCTTTTGTTTCATTACTAATATGGGTTGTGACTGCTTTGGTGTTGATTAGGAAGATCTAAATTGAAATATGAAATGAAATCATACCATGACATGGTTCTCAAGCAACTCAGACAAATGAGAGAGGATAATGAACAGCTTGTTTATTGGAAAGACAAGGTTGTTAGACAGAAGATGCGCTCTAAAGCTCTAGAAGAATCTTTTGGTATAGTGACTGAGAAACTTAGAATGACTATGGAGGAAAACCGCATTGTCAGGCAGAGGACACAAATTCACCACGAACAAAACAAGGAAGAGGTAACCCTCGGCATTATCTGTGGGTAGAAACAAGATTATTGCTGCAATTTTATAGACATGGGCTGCATGAACTTTCTATTTTACATGTTGGATTCAGAAAACTCTTGACAGAAAAAGTCTTTCCAGTGGATTCCATCTTTTTGGGATTCATGAGACTATGATCATTCAGGTGTTCATTTAGATACAGAAGCTACAAATTTTTTCTTGACCTGGCCTATGCATTCAGGTTCGTATTGCAATAAGCTTGTAATAGGTCTGAGTTACTCGGAAATTTCTAAAATTTGAATGTCCTTACCTCCTTTTTCTGGATAGCTGAAGTGTGAACTCTCAGCGACAGTTTTACCACTGAACGTCTTGTATACTGTTTGATATTGTCCTGCTTTACCTAACATAAATGCGTACCTGTGTCAGTTAAGGTGCATTTAATTCTTGCTTATGTTGTTTCTGATATTACGACTTAGCATAACTTGTTGAAGCCATATGAATCCTTGAAGATGATAATACATTAGTGTTGTTTAGAGATGTGGCGGATTAGGTGCATTTTGAGCCTAATTATGAAACCATATTTGGGGGCTGGGTAACATCCACTAACATCAAGTATTTTTCTTAAGTTGGATTTTCAAGAGCAATTTTTTAAGGAGCAAATCAGAATTATCCATGATGAAATGAAAGCAAAGGAAGAGGAATTTGAGAAAGTACAGCAGGATGAGCGTGAGAAAGTTAAGCAATTAAATACAGATCCTGCTAATACCGAGGACTACAGACACAGGTATTTGATTCTATAAACCCTTTGGAACAGTGCTGAAGTTGATGACTGATCTTTGTATTTCATTAGATGAGTCTTAAGGCTAACCTAGTCTGGCCTTGAAATAATTTTTCTTGTTGGTCTTGTTCTATCTCTTTTGGTGTTGGCTATAGGGTGGAAAAAGTTGATAAGTTCATCAAATTTCAAAACAAAGAGATGGAAGACTTTGCTGTTGAGAGGGACAAACTGATGAAAGAACATGAGGATGAAATGGCTGCAATGACAAGGAGACACTGGGAGGAAAAGATACAGCTGGAGAAGCAGTTTGATGCGAATCTGACTTCCCTTATGAAAAAGTATACTCCGCACGATGCAGAAGTTACATCAAGCCAATGACCTTAACTTGTTGAATATGGCTGATGTATCAATACCTGAGTAATGTGTTCTGGATCAAACTTTTCCTTGGGGGTCTTCCTGTTGTTTCAAATATAGAAAGATTCGGAAGAATAATAGAAGCTGACAAATAGGAGCTAGGTAGTTAATATTAGTTCACCAGAACTTGGTTTTGAGAGCTCATATGGTTATGCTTTGTATGGATGCTTATTGCAATTTCCCCATTTGTGGTAATAGCTTTAAAAGTTGATGCTTGTTTTATAGTGTTTGAATACGTCTTTTATAATGCTGAGTTATCTTGATATATTAACTCCAGTTTGAAGATTCTGTACTTTTCTATTCTTACACTTTCTGGGACTCCCAGGCATTGCATGAAAGAAGAGCTACATTGGAATATCTGAAACGGTCTAATTTGAAGTTCAGATCTGTCTGTAATGCCAGAACTTGCTTCTACTAAGAGATTCCAAAAACAAAATATGTAGCTCGGTAGGAAATTATGTTGTTAACTAGGGCAGAGAAGAGATTTTGAATGAAGGCCTATTTGCAATTGATACAAATTCTAACAAAGGCAACATAGAACCGCAATTTAGATTACGGAAGCAAAACCGATTAAATACGAAAAACAACATCGTTTGATATCCTAGCTGGATGTTACAGTGATGAATTGTAATACAGCAACGAACCAATTTGACCAAAGCCAACTTATTTGGTTTTCTTCTCTTCCTCTTTCTCAGCACTCACTTCTGCACCGGTGACCTTATCATCCTCACCACCAAATCCAAATTCATTTACTCTTGTCTTGTCAACTTTATAAATCCATCTCTGGTATAAGTATATCAGGAATATGAGATCTGCACAGCAGAAAATATATCAGAAGTTGCAGACAACAGATTAGGTGCTATCATTGAGAGGAATAATGCCAATTGCCAAACAACTGAAAATATCACCGGAATCATGTACTCTGATTTCGCAAAGTCGAAGGGAGAAAATAAGCAAAGCAGACATTTTATTCTTACCGTCGCGAAAGACTGAAAGTCGATGCAGTGTTGGCATTTTTATGACGAATGCAAAAAGATCATCAATGATGGTGTTGAGAAACTTGTAAGTCATCTGCCTCCAGGGTAAATGAGCCACAGACTTGAGCTTATAGTTTATGAATAATTGAGGCAACATCATGATAAAACCTGAAGCACAAAGTAAGTTGGATGAGACAAGGGTCTAAGATGAATATGCTTGCAAGTGATGAAACCAGGTCGTCTTGGAAAAAACATCAGTGTTTGTTGTTTATGTGATACATGACTAGTGAAAGAAATCTGATATCCATCCCTTGAAGCAAGAGAAGGCAGAGTAGTATAATGTACAATAAAAACGATCATATATAAGATACAGAACGTCACCACAATATGATTAACATAAGGATTCGATGGCTCACCAAACATGTACACGCAGCTTGTGAGTGAGGATAGAATCCAGGAATACCAGCTTTTATGACGCTCATACATGAGTGAGTATACAGAAAAGCATGCAACAAGGAAGAAGAGCACATAGGACAAATACTTCATTGCCAGGTCATCATACTCCTTTGTCTTGTTCCCAGCATACGACTCACGATCTCGGAATCTAAGCATAGGTATTCTCCTACTTCTATCAATCTGGCATATGAAGGAAATATCACCTTATATCCTTTTCACAAGAAGTAAATAGTAACATCGGTGCAATATTAACATCTCTGCCAAAGTGAGAACCAAAAAGATAACAAAATGAAATCCAAGATATCCATAAGCCTAAAAGCCAAGCAAAATGCGGGTTCAGTGTTGGTCTCGGAACAAAAAGTGTCACGCGTGTCATCTAAAACATGAGTAGATTGCATGCACAATTTCATGAAATCAAAACCATGAACTGATGGCATAAAACGTTCTTTGATTGGCTATAGAAATGCATATACATTTCTCTGCAAAATTCTATGTGTTATTCAAGTAAAAAAGTTTCTCAATCTACCAAACCCAACTTTCATAGGCTGTCCAACTTAACAATATTAAAGCTTCAAACCTTTTGCACTCAAACCGAAATCAGAAATGCAAACAATATAAAATCCTCTAACCAAGATGGATACCTCTATATGCATGGCCTTCCCTATCTTCCAAAACTCAATGCAGACTCCTATTCCAGAACTTGCAAGGATCATCCATGAAGTATCATTGTCAAGTAAATAGAGAAATACAATAAGCTGACATATAAAGTTCACAACGACAGACTTAGCAGACAGCCCTTCCATTGACTTATTTTTGTTCCAAAATTGGATGTCTGCAAAGAGAGCAAACACATTTAACCTACAATATATCATAAAGGAATCAAGGAGTTAGGAAACAAAAGGCAAAAAGAAAAAGAAAAAACCAAAATTTACCATTCTTGAATGCCAAGAAGTCAAACACTGAATGCAGCATGGAAACGATCATTGTGATGCCCAACAAGTAGGGATTTCCTTCCAGAAAAACTCTCTGAAAAGACAATAAAATGAAAAAACAGGCTAAAGATAAAAAATCTAGTAATTATTAGTTTCCAGAAAGATCTCCAAAAAGTGGCAACAAGTCTAGCAAATCACAAGTAAAGGAATTCAGTCATATCTTCAGGGAATCAAACAAAATTTTGCTCAAGCATTATTTTTACTCGTATGTCTATATTTTTTAATGTAACTCGAATCGTCATGCATTCTGTAACTGGCACTCTTGGAGTGGGAAACTTGAAGAACAGTGGTTTTTGGATGAAAATGAATTAACACATGAACCCACAAGTATCAACAAAGAAAAACTTGAGATAGAGAACTTTCAGAAAACGAGTCAATATCAGGGAGTCACTTAAATGTGGTTGAGTCAGATAAGTAACACTTCAATAGCAGATATGCATTCAACAACTCCTTGTGCATTTATAGAGTCAAAAGTTCTATGCTATTCACTGTAGATATATGGCCTAAGGTCAATACACTTTACTGGCTCCTAAGAAAAGATATTGAGGCACCTCTAAAATTATTAATCATCATGCTAACTCGATCATAAACTAACCAATATTTCATTTATGATTGCCCTGTGCCAAATGATATATAAGTCTTACCTTTAGTTCATCACCCTCTCCGTCAAGCATGCTTCCATAAGTTCGGTGAATCTGGAATGACTGATCAATTTGTTGAAATAGTTGCCACTTTGTCATGCTTATAGGACCTACTTCCAGATTAAGTGGTAATTCTGTCACTGTCTCGTTAATAGGGATCAATTTATCTCTCAGCAACCAAAACTCATTGAAGAATATGGTGGGGAAGTAATTCCCTGTAGTAGGCTCAACATTCAAGTCTGCAAACTCAAGTCAAGTTCAAATAAAAAGTCACCTGAATCTTTCTTTCGAACTTCAAGGCAGAGATGGCCGTATGTTGAACTTTTGAATTATCTTATTATTGGTTGTCTAAATACTTAAATTGTCCCCTCTAGCATCAGATTCGGAAAATTGGCAGCGGCCAGATTAGCTCTACAATTTTCGGTTTATCAGAAGAGTTGTTTTTATTTTTGATGATTAAGTTCATGTGTTATATGTATCTATTAGAAAAAAAATATCCACAAGAACACAACACAACTTCCAACAAGAATTAGAAACATTAAGTCATCTCAAAATGACTAAGTAGCACGCCCGTCCAAAAGACCAGCAAGGGCAAGAAGTCCAGCAAATTGCCAAACTATAGTGCAGGATAAATGCAATGATCAAAGGATACAAGGAGCAATATTTGGCGGTACGCCATTAAGTGGATATCTGCAGAGAAGCAAATAGACAAATAATAAGTAAATCCTGTTCGCAGTTAAGGTTCTCAATGATGCAAATGAAATGTTACAAGACTGAGACTAACTGAAAATACCTTGTGAAATCATCAACCAAGTTAATTGTAACATTTGGCTTCCAATATGATACCCATTCTACAGGGTCATCTTTAGAATCAATCTGACCGTCATCAATCACCTAAAAAACAAAATATGTATTAAGAATATACCATGGAAGATACTATAGTTGAGGAATCAAGAGAAGAAACACACATGTATGGTTCATCTTTATAAGAAAAACTGAGAGTTTTTCATGATAATCGTAACTTATTCAGGAAATTTCGTATAAATAGGATTGAACTAGAAACCATAAGTATGATCAGACCTTGTTTCTCTAACATCTAAATTAGGTTAAGCCCCAAAACATGCTGTGCTGGAAAAACTTAAAACTTCATAAAAAGACGTACATGTCAACAGACAAGGGCATAACACTCCTGCAGTTACTGGAGTCTAGAGAAGTATTTCCCATGATATCGATTGATACACAATACAGAGCAAAACTACACTCTGCACTCCAGCCAGTAAGAGGCATGCTAAGACATCAAATCTCAGTTGACAAGTATTGAAATGTTTAATGTATTGTCTAACAGAAAGGAAAAGGTGCAACATAGGTGATCTTATATCAAACAACAGCTATAATTACTACCTTTTAATATTTGAATTTGTCAGCATGCACTTAATATTGAGGTAAGAATGTAGAAATGCAAGCTTCGTCATGCAGAGTTTCCTAAAAGATGAACTACATATGAACCAAATTTCAGGTTACATATGCTTTGCACACAGTCTTAAAAGCCTAAACCCTACCATATGCTCAGAGCACAAGTATAACAACTACCACAAAAATGGTAGGTAAGTACTTTTGGTCGGTAGGCATGACCAAGGTCATAAAGCAGTTAATATAAGCATCCATTCAAAATAGAAACAAGTAATCTTAAGTATTTGAACAACTTGTTGACAGCCAAGGAGAGACCTGAGAGACAATATCTTGTTCAGAGCCCTCAGAATTTCCCAGGAGACTCCTCCTTTTATCTGCTTTTGACTTGGGCAAGTATGTAACAATAGCTGAAATTATTTTAAAAGGAAGAACATGATGCAATTCCATGTAGACGTCCAGAAATTCTTTATTTGATAAGAAGAAGCAATGAGAATAAAAAGAATGGATCTTACGGTGTGTCTTTCCATAGGCATTAATAGGATGGTATTCTGGATCATTTGGGTCCACAGGAAACCCAGAACGTGCAAAGAAAACATGAGCATAGAAACTGCCATTATGCTTTAAGGCCTAAAAGATGAAACATAGTGCCTCAATGATGTCAGTAGTGGGAAAGATATTTCAGAAGAGAAAACTGAAACACAGAAAAACCAAGAAATAACAGAAGTCTTTAAAATCTGTCATTATGGACGGGTTTCCAAAACATAAAAACCAAAAATCCTCAAAAACTACGTGACAAAACAATATATATAAAGTTCAACTAGATGCTTAAAAAAGATAGTACCTCAGCGGGATAATACTTCAAAGAAAGTGACCTGGTACTCTGAGGGACCCAAACAGCATAAGGAATATTAGTTTCATGCCAAACAAGAGCACTTTCATTACTGAAGTCATTGAACTTGTCGTGCTCTGAGAGGTATAACCACATATCCTGAAAGAAGAGAACCGACCATTAGATAAAAAATGCCACAGGTCACTGAAAATCAAGGCCAAGCCACCATCCAAAGATTATAAGTGGCACCTTAAAGACGAGATATTGAAGGGCAGATTATTGGACTAAAAGAAGAATATATACAAGCCAATGACAAATTTGAAAGCAAATGCTCCAGAGAACTGCAAATCTTAGTAACACAGAAAACAAACGTGTTAATCACCATTAAATACCCAATCACAACGTGCATATGGTTATTATGAGGTAACCTTTGAAGAATATTATACCGAATAATTTGAACGAATTATGAGAAAATAAGATAAACGAATCCATTAGATGTTCCACCCAGCCAAACCCAGAGTGAAGGGTAGCATAAAGGGTTACAAAATAACCAAGCTAACCAAAACAAGTAAAATCTTGTATTCAGTCATTCACAGCACTTGAAGATCAAACGATGCTGAAACAAACCAAAAGGAACGATTTTTGCAATGGAAACAAAGAACAAACATAAAATCAAATCAAAGTCAACTTGAAAACCAATTACTTTCCCAACAAAACAATAATTTAAACACAAACCAAAGGTGCTAGATGCATATAAACGATGAGAAAATAGCGTAGAGTACCAAAGATTCGCCCTTTTGGAAGATGTTGGACATAAGGAGAGAGGGATCAGAGGGTTTCTTGGAAGTAAAGAACTTTGATGCAAAGTACCAGAAAACCGCTATTCTTATGAATCCGACAATCGTCTGTCCAATTCCACCTTGCTCCTGTTGTTGTCTCTGTGTCCCTCCGCCTCCGCCGTCACTTTGTAATTGTTAGGATTACATATTGTTGGGAATGGATTGAATGGAAATGGAATTATGATTGTTTTGTAATTGTTAGGATTGGAAATTGTTGGGAATGG
>JAOSBL010000210.1:30317647-30330893 GCA_027568915.1 Erythroxylum roraimae
CTATGCATTTATTGTATTTAAGTATATGATACTATTCATATATACGTATACAGTACTATTCATATATACAAAAATATTCATACGTACAGGTACTATTCATACATATGGATACTATTTACGTGAAATAGTGGGAGCTAAATTATGTTCGTGATAGAAACAATGGCAGCAAAATTTGATATTGAAAAATTCAATCGAAATAATTTCTCATTGTAGAAGTTGAAGATAAAGGCAATCTTGATGAAAGTTAATTATCCGGCGGCCATTAGTGAACAACCAACTGGAGTCACAGATGAAAAATGGAATAAGATGGACGGGAATGCTGTAGCACATCTTCACCTAGCTTTAGTTGATGGAGTATTATCCAGCATAAAGAAAAAGAAGACTGCGAAAAAAATATGGGATCACCTCACAAAATTATACGAGGCTAAATCACTCGTTTGAAGAGGAAACTATACACTTTATGCATGGCGGAATCCACTTCGATGACGAAACACTTAAATGCTTTAAATACTCTATTTTCTCAACTCACATCATTGTGACACACAATAGAGATAAGTGAACGTGCGAAACTTCTACTCCAAAGTCTACCAAATTCATACGATCAACTCGTCACCAATTTAACAAATAACACAGATAGTCTGGTCTTCGACAATATTACAGTTGCCATTCTGGAAGAAGAGGGTCGACACAAAAGTAAGGAAGACAGGCTGACAAATTCGCAACAAGCAGAGGCCTTGGCGGTGATGAGAGGAAGATCAATAGAACGTGACCCAAGTGGGAGCTATAATCATGGTAGATCAAAATCCAGGAGTATGAAGAATTTCAAATGTTGCAATTGTAGCAAGAAAAGGCAGCTGAAGAAGGATTGTTGGAATATGAATAAGAAAGATTATATTTCTCAAGAAAATGCGACAAATACTTCGGATGATGGAAGTGCAATGGTCTGTGAAGTATCAACAACTATTGGAGGTAAGAAAATATTTGTTAATGTATGGCTTCTCAATTCAGCAGCTACTTTTCATATGATCTCTCGAAGAGAATGGTTCCATCAGTATGAATCTATTTATAGGGGATCTGTGTATAGCTGTAATGATCAAGCATTGAAGATCGTTAGTATAGGCACCATCAAGTTAAAGATTTATGATGGGACAACTCATACTATTAAAAAAGTGCGACATATGAAGGGCATGAAGAAGAATTTGTTGTCTGAAGGAGAAATAGATGATCTCGGTTTCAGATTTGAGATCCAAAACAAGATCATGAAAGTGATTAAAGGAGTGTTGGTATTTACGAAAGCAGAGAAAATTGTTGCAAATCTGTACATGCTGAAGGGAGTAACTTTGCAAGAAGGAAAGGCATCTGTTACGGTGACTAGTCCAGATGACAAATCTACAATGTCGTGACATAAAAAGCTTGGGCAAATGTCAAAACAAGGAATGAAGATACTTGTAGAAAAGAATCTACTTCTAGGTCTCACAAAGGTATCACTACCCTTTGTCAACATTGCATTGTGAGTAAGCAATATCGATTAAAATTCAACACATCAAAGTTTAGAAGTAAAGAAATTCTAGAATTGATTCACTCTGATGTATAACAATCACTAGTTACATCCTTAGGAGGAGCAAATTTTTTTGTACCATTTATTGACGATTATTCAAGGAGATGTTGGGTGTTTCCTATCAAGAGGAAGGCAGATGTGTTTCTAATTTTCAAATTTTACAAAGCACAGGTGGAACTCGAATATGGTAAGAAGATCAAGTGTTTGCGCTCAGACAATAGAGGCGAATATACTAGTATAGAATTTGATGAATTCTACAAGCAAGAAGGCATCAAATGGCAGCTCACGACGGCATACACTCCTCAACAAAATGAAGTAACAAAGCGAATGAATAGAACTCTATTAGAAAGAATAAGAGCGATGTTAAGAACTGTAAGCTTGGATAAGAAATTCTGGGCAGAAACAGTCAATTTTCTAAATCTTTTTAATTTTAAGATGTTATTTTTTATAATTTTTAATTTTAAAAAAATCAATTTTCTTAATCTTTATTAAAACTGAAAATTAAATAAGCCCAATATAAATAAAATTCGTGAATCAATTATTAATATAAAACTTCAATCTAGTTTTAAAATTATTAAATTTACTTTAAACTAATAATTTAAAATTATTAATTTAAATCAAGTACGGCGAAATTTTTAAAGGGTTGATGTTATTATTTTTTGTTTAATTGAAATCACGTTTAATTAGTTAATATCAAGTATAAAAAAGTTAAAAATTTAATTTAGATATATTTAATTGTTATTTTTCCTAAAATTAAAAAAATAAAAATATATGTAGTTGATCATAATTATGTACGATAAGCTACTCTCAAGAAAGTATACGACAGTTTATTTATTTCAATAATATTTAATATTATACATAGTTTTTTTATATAATTTCATGAAATTTTAGTACTTAAAATTAGGGATATCAATTTTTATTTTTTAAAAAAATCAAAATGATATGATTTTTTTGTTTTGCTCATACTCAGTTGGTCCTCGGGCAAGGCTGAACCTAGGCAACCCGGCACTTAGCCCTGCCCAAGGCTCAATCAGCCCAAAAATTGAACCCAAGGTCTGCTTAAGACTTGGTCAACCATTGCCAAGTTTGCTTAGAATTAGACTAATTTTAGTTTAAATGTATCAAATTCTATAAAAATGAGTCAATGACTCCCAAGTCCCAACTCTTTTTTCTTATTTTGCTAGGGTCAAAGGTATTATTTTAAAATAATATATATTGAAATAGATATGCCATTTATGAGAAGTTTATTAGTTTAATGACATGATGTGGCCTCCAACTACTTATAAGATGATTTTGCCTTGCATTATAAATGCTTGTTTTACACTAAAAAAACATCATAATATACATACACATATGATATATATATGTGCTTTAATAACACTAATAGGCTATTTGAAGGACATGATCCTCTGTCATCTCTACTCTATCTCAACCCTGCTTCACTTCATCTCATCTTAGAACAAAATAGAAAGGACAGAAGATCTGAGGGGGCTATTTGGATGTCAAAGGATATATTTAAAAAAAAAAAGATTCCCTTTTAATGTAATTATTAAAGAGAATCCATTGAAGTAAGGTCCCAAGGTTGTTAGTCACGTAAGAGGGTATCTGAGATATATATATATATATGTGTGTGTGTGTCAATGTATCTGATCATGGCCCAAAAATTTGAACCCAAAATCTGAACAAATATTAGGCTAGATCTTCCAAACTTAATTCAGGCTTTATCCATTACACACAACTAAAATGCCAACTCTGGTTGGAGGCCTACCCCAACTCATGCTATAACTGATGCACCTTTTTTGCATAGTAGTTAGTAGCGAGGGAAATGGGATATGCTTTCAGTTTCCTGAAGAGGAAGAATGAGCATTTCACTATCCAGTCTACATAATACAGGTATACTTTCACCAGTCTAGGAAATGCAAATACAAAGGGTACTGGTCATAGTGTTAATAAAGCTTGTATTCCTGCGAATAAGTATATACCAAGATTGTCCTACTTGGCCAATTGCCTAGGATCAGAGAACCATGGCCAAATTTTTAGCAGGTCATATATGTAAGTAGAAGTAATTATATAGCCAATAAGATTAGATTGTTGGTATTGTTGTTGGTTTGATGATTTGGAAATTCCAGGAGCTCATGTGTTCAGCCTCCAAAACCTGTACAAAAAATATAATCCTACTCTAAAGCTGACTAACTACTCTATCAAGAACATTCTTTCCTATTTGCTACATCTCCATTTCATAAGCTTCGTTTACCATATTTTCCTTGTCGCCTCCAATGTGGTAACAGAATTTGAAATCTGTAGCATCTGTTGCTCCACCTTAGCTTTCCATTTCACCATATCCTTGAACATTTCCTGTAAATGCAGAGATAAACAAGTGATCTTAGTCAAATATGCATAAGAAAACTGATAAGTGATAACCAATAACAAATATTACCTGAAAAAGAAGAAATGAGCTGCCATAGTCTAACTTTGAATTCACAGTGGCATATGAATCTGTTGTCACATTAACTTGAGCTTCCTCCCCAGCACAGGTTGCCAGTTCTTGCATGTTTCTGTTAATAAAATCAAAATAAGCACAACTGAGACTGAAAATGAAGGCAACAGGGTTTCGTTTTCTTTTGGATACATCCACTGTCCTGAAAGTTGATCAATCACATTGCAGTAACCCTTCTTTCAAGATGAGGAATCAAATTTTGTTACCTCTTCATCTTTGTCATTTCCTCCTTAAAAAGCTGCTGCTCTCTAGTGCATATATCCTGAGAAAGACTATCAAAAGGCTTCAACCAAGGTTGTGGAGCTGAATAACTTCCTTGGACTAAAGGATTCAGCCGTGTATTGACAAGATCGGTGCTTTCAAACCAAGATGCAAAATCGTCCCCCTGAATACTGTCCAAATTAGTACTCTCCAACCAGTCTTCCCATCTTTCAGATGATGGACTGAAGCCAGGACACTGCTTTGATGTCTGCAGACTGCTCAGTGAATCTGTAATTTCCTTAAGCTGTTTTTCAGTCTTGGACTTCCAAATCACCAGCTCTCTATACATGTCCTGTTCCAAAAAAAAATTACAAATGGAAACTTCCTGGAGCTGGACCGACACAAGCCAACAAAAGGTAAGAAGCTGAAAAGATAACATGAAGCATTCAATTGATACCTGCATATTACTCAATGAACTTGAGATCTCCATTAGCTGTTGGTCAGTCTTACCTTTCCACTTCACCAATTCCTTGTGCATCTCCTAAGAAGAGAAACAAATCAAATGAGGACTGGACCAGCAATCCTAATCATCTTGCAACACCTTAATTCAACACCAACCTCAATTGGACTCGATTGATCTTCTTCTTGTTTCTTGGATACAAGCTCCTCCATATCCCTGAAGGGGAAGAACATTAATAAAGAAGTAGACTCACCTACGCTACAAGAGAAATTACCCACTTCTATTTTTACTTAAATTCCTTTCATTACCTCTTCATTTTTGCTAGCTCTCCCTTAAGCAGTCTCAACTCTCCAGCACAAATGGAATCTCGGAAATTGTCACCAACAGGCTTTAGCCAGCTTGGGGGACCATAATTTGGATCTGGTAGCCCAGCTTCACGTTTGATACTAACAAGGTCAGCACTCTCCAGCCAGTACTCCATTATACCATCAGTGTTGTAACACCGACGGAAGCGTTCTAAGCCACCTGGCGCCAATTTCCCATCAATGTGTTTCAATAAATGGTCTAAGAGCCCAGTGTCACATATGTGTTTACGAGCTGCCATTCTCAGCACGGGCCGAGAGATGGGATTGTCAAGGACAGCCCCTTCAGCTTTCATGACCTCCAACATTCTTTTCTCAGCCAGCTTATACCTTTAAATGAAGTAGCAATACATGACATATCAAATGGAATAGGCATACATGACATATCAACTTGATTATAGCAAGAATAAGCACAGGATCCAGTCATTACCTTTCTATGGACCATCTATCAATGAAATTCTCCTTTTTCTTGTGAACTGGTTTGCAATTTTCATGCTTCTTTTGCTTAAGTTTGGAAGATACACTGTTTGGACTCTCTTTTGTACATCCTGCAGCCCTTGTGTCTTTCACTTGGTTGAGGCTACGACGCTTATTCTTCACAGATGTCCTATTAGGATTGTCTTTTGCACACCCTGCAGTCTCTGTCTCTTTAACTTGGTTGAGGTTACGGCGCTTTCTCTTGCGCGATTCAGGCAACCCAAGAGACTCGACTGCCACAGCTTCTTCTTCATCTTTGCATTCTTCTTTGACAATGTTGCATGATTCTTGATGATTGCTTTCTTCATGCTGGTCAATAGACCCTCGACTACAGGCACTCCAATGTACCATCCCAGTGCGTCTTAGCTCCAGCAAACAAATACCTTTCTTGGAACTGTTCTCTTGTCCCTCAAAACTTCCATTCAGTTCTGAAGCACCTGTAATGAAAGGTAATACCTAAATCTCAAAAAAACAACAGCTTCATTTTTGAACTCGTAAACTTACAAGGATATACAAAAAGATAAGTGCAAGGTTCCTTCACTTAATGGTAATTCAAGTTACCTTTCCGCTCAACCAAAAGATTTTGACTCAGCTTCAATGGAAACAAAAACAAGAAATCCAATGTCCCAACATGCCCACTCCACATAATGACTAAATGATTGAAGCATCCAAAGAACCCAGACAGAACAGTAAAAGTGACAAAGAAGTGTAGGAGAACAAGAAGAAGGGATGATGGGGATGATGATGATGATGATGTCTATAATGCCTACAAGAAGTACAGCCAAGTGGAAAATATCTTGACATAAAGAATGTGCATATAAGGGAGAGAGACTAGGACTCTCTGTAGATCCCTTTTGTTAAATTATGAATCCCACCTTATCCTATGTGGCTCCAGGTTTACAACTTCAGAAAAGCTCTCATCATCACCGTGTTTTCACAGAAGGACAAATGCATTCCAAACAGTGAAAATGGAAAAAGAATACATGCCAAGGTATGATAAAAATCATTCACCATCATAACTTCCACAATAGCACTACACTAATGGATCCCATAACAAATTAATACTATTATTTTCACTATTTCAGAATAAAGATTCTGAGTTTGAATAATTTACCTTTAGATGAGCTCGACATCAACAAGCACATAGTCCCATAGTCTGAGAGCCAGAATTTTGAAAATGAGAGTATCACTTGGAATTAGCCTATAAAAATAGCAAATGAATTTTGATATTGGGATCCCATTGTACAATGGAAAACATCACAGGGACTTAACTAGAGAAGGATTCAAAACTCTGAGAGCCATGATGACTCTACGTGTAACAGAAAAAACTATCTCCTAGTTACTAATAATACAAATAATCAACACTGCAAGAGGTGCATCAAGACAATTTCTTAAAAGTAAGGGTTTAAAATATCAACTAATTAGAAAGTTCCAGCCAAATTGAGTGCAGGAATGGGCTGAGTTCACGCCAATTGAACTCTATGGGTTATCAGAGTCACGGAACCAGAAAAACGGCAAACTGCAAGAGAAAGTGTTTCTGCAAGCCACATTCCATTTTTTCCAGTTGAGAAATTTTGATTATGAGCTTCCAACGGCTTGTTTCGTAACAAACATATCCATACATCCATTTCCTTATTCTCTTTCACCGGGAACCAAACAGCAACACAAAATTATTGTAGGAAAAAAAAAACCCACAAAACTCATAAACAAATTCTCTACAATGTCGTCTAAAGAAACGGAAACTAGGGTTGAGTGGTTGTGACTTACCTCCAAGAAACGAAATTTGGCGGTTGCATTAGCAGCATTCAACCCATAACTATTCAATAACAATAAAAAAGAAATTAGAAACGAAAGGTATAAATCAGACGAAGTTAGAGAGAGAAAATCAAATGTAGTTATCATCTGAAGAAGAAGAAGAAGAAGAAGAAGACATAAATAAAGTGATTAAAAGAAAAGCGAGAGGTGATTTTGATTTGTATTTAGCGTTTGTCTTCACCTTCGCTTCGCACACCTGCTAAACCCTAGTCTTCTATATGTATATAAATCAATGTCACCTCACTCTTTTTTTTAATAATTATATTATTATTAATTAATGATATTAATAACAAACCTTCCCTTCTTTTATGGTACTTGCATTTCATTTTTGCTTTATACAATATTATTTTTTAATTATGGTATTTAAATTAAAAATGAATTTTAAATTATAATTTAAGAAAAATGCAAGTACTAATATTAATTTATGTTGTCGTGTATATATAATTCGCATAAAAGTATAATAAAAACATTTTTTAATATTATGCTATTCTTTTTATGCATACTGTTCAAGGTAAGTTCAATTAGAATTTTAGTCATTGAATCAACTAATTAATTTTTAAATTTATTTATAAATTTAAATTAATTAATAATTTTAATTAAATTAATTAAAATTAAGTTCAAATAATTAAATTTAAATAATCTTGAAGAATTTATGATTTATTTGATTCGTTACAAAAAGGATGATAATTTAGTACGGTTCGCTAGCAACCCTTCAAGTTGGGGGCTCGGTAGCCCATAATTTGGTCGAGCCACGGGCCAACCATTCCCAGCTTATTATCATCCTTAATTTCAAGGCCTAAAGTAAAGAAGATGACTTGAACGAACTAATATTAAGGCCTCGTTTGGTAGACAACTAATCAGCTATTATTGTCATCAGCTGTTTGACTTTTCAAACAACTATGAAAGATGTTTAGTAAGTAACTCTTCCAATGGTTGATTTAACATAAACAGCCAAAAATGAGAACGCTCCCATGTAAGAGCGTTTTCATTAATCAGCCAAAATTTTAACTATTAAAAATCAATTTTACCTTTATGCAGTTATAGGTTAGAAATAAAATTGTCTTAAATGAAAATGAAAATAGAAAAAGTTACATAAAATTTTCATAGATGATAAAACAGTACAAGTGAATATGACTTCTCTAAAATCTAAATTCTTATAAGAATATTAAACGAAATACTAAGATATATAATATTCATACCCGTATAATTTTTTTTTAAGTCATGTCCTCATAAATCATTTTACATATAAACAATTAATACTAAATAGTTAATTTTATTAAATATCTTTAACAAACAGCTAATACAATCTGTTAGTCAAATCAACTAATGTAATTAACCATCAATTAACATATAATGTAATGAGTTAATTGTCAACCAGATCCTAAATGTTTCTTTCTTTCTTAAGCAAACTCACGTGAACGATGCAACAAGTACCTAGTCGATAGCTGATCAAAACATTGGGCCTTAAGAGTCCATAAGCCCACTCATTGCATACCGGAAAAGTAAAAATTGGTAATAAAATTTATTAAATAGCTTTTTCTTTATTGGTTTGATCAACTCTTACAAATGAGGTATATTCCTGATAAGATGAGACACAAGTTGAAAATTGTAGTTTCTATATTATGTATAAATTGTCAACGAGACTTAATGATGAATTTGACTTTAAATCGGTTTCAAGCCTGCCTATCATATCCAATATATATCTAGATTATTAAAAATCAATAAATTCCATCTATTTAATAACAAAATTTTTAATTGATAATTACTTTTGTTTGATTTGTTTCATTAATTTTATTATTTAATCTTGACTAATTTAATAATTAATTGACCAATTTTTATAAATTAGTCATTTTTATTTTACAATCTCTTTTTAAACATGACAAATCGAGCTCATTTAAGCCGAGTCAAGTTTCGGGCTGTCTAGACCTGATTAGGCTTAGGCTTGACCGCCTCAAGTCCGATTACAAGTTGATGAGCAAGACCCGAGCTTAGGCGGGCTCGACTCATCTTTACTCATATTCTTTCAACTAAATTTTTTACTTTTTTGATAGGTAAAAATAAATTCCTTCTTTAATATTATTTTAATTTTTATTTTTGCTCGATCTTTACTATATGTCGGTATTAATGGTCTAATAAATTTTTAAAATTTAAAACTCTCATCTTTTGGATTTAATTACTAATTTGGTTATAAAAATATCAGGCTTCATTCTCATTACAAATTTGAACACACAAAATGATATAAAATCATTTTTAGATAAGTTTAATTAGAAATTTTTTTCACGTATATGCATATATTTTTATTTATGATGGAATTAATTAACGATAATTTAAAATTAGAAAGGAATAACGTCAACTTGTTTTTGGGGACCATAAGTTAGGTTTATCCTAGCATTTATAGTACCCAACTTGAAACTACCCTAAAGCTATAGACTACTATTGACTATGCCTTATTTTGCATCTAATTACTAAAATTAATGTTAAAATTTTGGATTATATTCCATTATTTAAATCTAGATTGTGTTAAGGAGAATGAAAGAGATTGTCAAAAATTATGTGGTTTTTGCATTACTATTCTAATTTTTTAATTTAACCAATTATCACTCATTTTTGTTTTTGTAACCAACTCGTATATTAAGAACTTTTAATATATACAAATTTATATTTCATATATGAGAATAACAAATTCAATTTTTATTAAAAAAATGGAAGTAACTCTAAAAATTGAGATATATTTTGAAAGATTAAGTAAGGATGACAAATTGATTGATTCGGGTTTGGGTAAGAGCAATTTTAAGCTTAAACACGAGCTCAACTGAGTTTGGATCCTCGAAATTTTTTTAGATTTAATTGAATATATTAAGTCTTTTTTAAATTCAAAACAATGTCATTTTATGTGATACTTTTAAGTTTTTAAGTTATGATGTACTAATAATTTGAGAATGAGTCTGATCCAAAATTTAAATTTTTTTAAAGAAAATGTGCGCCTGACTTAAAGTCCTATCAACTCACAATGTAATTTTATATAATACTTTTAAGTTTTGAATTATGATTGACAACTAAATTGAGCCTTACCTCAAATTTAAAATTTTAAAAAATTGAATTTAAGTTAAAATCTTGTCGATTAAGATCTAATCCGTTAATTTTGGATCTTTTATTTTAAGTCCTGTCAACTCATACCTAATTTTGTTAATTTTGAATATTTTAAAAGTAATATCAACTCATACCTAGACCGTTAATTTAGGGTCTTCCTTTAAGTAATGTCAATACCGTTAATTTTGGATCTTTTTTTCCTATCATTTTGGGTTTGACAAATCACGATTCTATATTACATCTAAATAGTCAAAGAAGTGTAATGATGAAATTTGACTTTAAAATTCCGCTTAGAGCCTGCCTATCCTATCCAAGATGTTTGATTTCATGAAATACAATGTCAACAAACTTAATAATCGTTACAAGTTTAAACACACAATTTTTTTTTTTTGGATTCGAGAAAATTCTGTAGGTGGGCCAAGAGTGTATACCTTTATAAGAGTCTAATTGACGCACCACCTCACAGGCGGGCCGCCAAGCGGGCGTACCTTATTATCGAGTGCCCAACTAGCTCTCCGCCTACAAGTAAAACTCCGGCTGTCTCAGGCTCTTGCAAGAGAGGCTAGCATGGTAAACACCCAAAATGATAAAATGAAATTGATATATTAAGCTTCAATGATTCTATGATTTTGATCTAAATTGATTAAAGGAAATTGAAAGAGATCAATATAAATTAAAAAATATATTTGATTTTTGTACTATTATACTAATTTCTAATTTTAACTAATAAAATAACAACAGCAGTAGTAATTTAGTAAAAATTCTACTAAAACGTGTGATTTAGAGAGGTCTAATAATATGCAATCTTGTTTCTAATTAGCACTGTGTTAGAGAGATAAATTCACTAACATGTAACAAAATCAAGACGGTTTAGAGAGATGAATTCACTAATACTTCTTTTAATCGAATCATATTTTGAAACCTTATTACTACATTTTTATGTGACATACATGAAGGGAAAGATCCAATTTTATTAAGAAAATAACTTGTAGTAGATAGACTACATTCCTTTGTTCGTCTTCGTATGCTTTGTGTTTGAAAAGGTATAGTTTTTATAATAGTTTTCAAGATTTTTCATGGACATCATTAAACTTTTGTCAATTCCAGCTAAAGTTGAAGAACAGAATTTCTTTTTATTTATTCAATAATTTTTCACAGAAAAGATTAATAAATTGGTCTACATGAATGATTACAAAGAAACTCGATGCATGTGAGAAAATATTCCAAGACATGAATTGAATTTAACAAATTCCTGACGGTGAGATGAGCAGAGCTTCATGAGGTCTAATATGTATAGAGATAGTCAGAGGTTAGTATGGTTGTTTTGAAGGTTTTGCATTGCGGGTGCGTGTTTTGAGAACCCTAGATTGCAGCAAAGACACAAAGCTTCGGCTTCAGTTCCAGTGGATGTAGAAGTAGGTGTTCTTTCCATAGCTACAGGCCATGTGAGGTGTTGCTGCGTAATTTGCTTTGGTTGATCTTTGAGGTCGAGTAATGGAACCTGAGGTTGGTGTGCAGTAGGAGCTAGACAAAGCTCGAGGTTAAGTTCTGGGTATGCTTCTTCAATGGTCACTCCACTGCTACTGTTGGAATCTTCATCTGATGAGTTTCTGACGAACTCAGCTGTCACTTGCGTATTCATCTGAGAGCTACTAAGACTACCACTACTGATCTTGCTCGTCTTTTTACTCAGTGAACGATGTGTCTGAGGATCAATCCCAAGGCTATATAGCTTTCTCTTGATGCGTGTGTTCCAGTGGTTCTTGATCTCATTATCTGTTCTTCCTGGAAGTCGAGCAGCAATAAGAGACCATCTGATCAAAACGCACAAATTTAGAGGATATAATTCAGAACTAACCCAGTGCAGGTGTTTTATTAAACAAGATGAAAACATGTAGATAAACGTACTTGTTACCAAGTAAACTGTGAAGGTTGATGATGAGTTCGTCTTCTTCTTCGGAGAAGTTTCCTCTCTTAAGGTCTGGTCTGAGATAGTTTATCCACCTAAGTCTGCAACTCTTACCGCATCGAAGCAAACCTGAAGGGTTTGAAACGAAACAAAGATTAAACCATGAAGCTATATATCGGAACCATATACCAGAAGTACAGGTTATCATTAGCAGAGAAAAAAGAAGAAGAGAAGGTTACCAGCAGCTTTAGGGAGAGACCTCCAACAACCTGGGCCATGGAGTTTGACGTAGTTGATGAGAAGGTCATCTTCTTCTTTGGACCATGCACCCTTGTTGTTGGTGTGGTCCCTCTGATCGCAGCATGGAGATCTGCCCATGATGTTCTTGTCTATATCTATGTCTGCTGTACGTTATCTGATATGATTAAGAAAAAAGGAAGAAGGGATTGGAGAATATGGAGAAGAAGAAGAGAGGATGGAATAATATAAATATAAATTAGATCCTACACAGCTAATTAATTAATTAGCTAATCAGTTCCTCTGGCATTTTGACCGATCGAGTTGGTCTGTTGGTGAGACAATCACGTTAGTGATTGTTGGATTTGGTAGGTAGCTCTACATGTCATGTCATGACGTTGGGAAAAAAAGTCTTCGTTCCTTCGTTCCTTCACATTTACTTCTCTTTTGTTTTTTTTTTCTTTAATAGATTCAATTATATTTTATTATTGTCGAATTTATTTCTCCATTCCAATGCCAAATCATTCTTGATTTAACCATGACGTTTTTATAAAATGTAGCAAGTATAGATGAAGCTAAATTAAATTATATTATCAAAAATAATCTTTAAAAATTGGAGTTATTATTACTAACAAAAATT
>JAOSBL010000210.1:30347171-30362046 GCA_027568915.1 Erythroxylum roraimae
AAGAAGATCTTCTGTCTCATTGTAGCCTGCTCCAGTCCCCTTACGAAACTTTCGTTATTGGGTTAGCCATAGACTTTTCATGTTTTTTGTGATTCCCGCTAGTGTATATCATTTTACGATAATAGAGTATGATATAGATCAACCAGAAGAAATATGTATAAAAGTATTTGTTCCAAGGAAGAATTACTGTACGAAGTATTTGAAATACAAGAAAGAAATATCATTCAGGCAATATTTCCAAAGGAGTTGCAAAATGATATCCCCTTTTTTAATCATAATCAAACAAATATTTAAAGCATGAAGTAAAGCCTGGAACTCTATAAACTCCCATATTTAGATTAAGAATGGCAGGTTAACCTATGAGTTTAAATTCAGGAGTTTTTAATGGATCAATTCATGAGCCAAATTATGCCCATCCAATGCAAAGCCTAATTTTTCTAAACAAAACAACGATTTGCTTAGAAAAATTAGATATCGGACAAACCTAAACTTAGGTAATCTAAGTCCGGACTCAATTAAAGAAAACATTTTTATATATTTAATTTTTTAAAAATTATTTTTAAAAAATTAACAAGATCGACCCATAAGCCGGCCATTGTCATCCCTAATTTAGATGGAATTCAAGATTTTAAACCTCATCTCAAAACTAGCATGCAAATGACTCCATGATTCAAGTATGTCCTCTAGTAGACCAGTTTTTCATAACCAGATACTGCCAATGGTTATAGATACAGAAGGCAGGAAGAACAAGTACACTTCTTTTTCTTTGTTGAAATCTAATCAAATACCACAGCAACTTACAAAAGCTTCCACAATCCAAGCTACAAACTTATATATGTAAGAATATGCTAGTCTACAATATCCATTCCCCTTTAGCATCTACATTGATTGTATGAAGTCAAAATCCAACCTTTCTCAGCATCCAGTGTAATATATGTATAAAAAGGATCATATAATCCACAAGGATTGTGTTTTAAAGACAAAACTGGAAATGTCACTACTGTAATTTGGACTAGGGTATGGCTTCAATTAGTGAAACAACGGCAATATACCCCACTGGTGCAAAAACCCTTCACCAGTGGTGACTTCTAGGACCAATAGAACAAGAACTGCCAGCATAGCTGCTCTCCCGTTCCAAGTTTCCGCACTTCTGGTCCAACCCCATTCCCATACTGTCACCGGAGAAGGAAGCTCTCTGCGCTTCGAGTCGTAAGTTGCCAATAACTCCTCTACACTGCCAAGTGGTACCAAGGACTGTAGTAAATATCCCAAAAGACCAGTCAGACCAAGAAAAACAGAAACGGAGCAGTTTTATTGAAAGCAAGATCGAAACACAAGAGAACGATGATTTAAGCTGAGTTCATTTAGTAAGTCCCCTCCATTTTTCTAAAGGATGCTTTTCACGTTTCAAAAGGGATGGACAGAAACTGCAACATGAAACATTCTCCATCTATTCATAAATTCATTTCACAATGCATGGAGCAGACACATCAATTGTCTGAACTGGAATCGAACAAATTGGAGTTAGAACCAAGAGGTCAATGCACAACTTGCCGAACTTACTAGAATCGAGAAAAAAAAAAATCATGTAATCTGCCTGCACTGCATATCAGGCCAATATCCAGCTGATTAAAGTGAAAATGACTTGTGGATCCTGCAACTTAAATGGTGAGCAAAAGTAATCGAAAGAGACAAGGGAATCGGTAATAAGGGAACATATTGGAGAGGTTTACATGGTGTTTGCTTCATTCCTAGAATTCAATTCCACAATTTTTAACATTCCAAACGCCTGACGTGAGGAATTGCAGATGAACCCCAAAACAATTTATAGAATTCATTTCTCCCAAACAGACTCAAACATCCTTCTTCTGAATAATATGCATCTTACCATAAGATATATTAAAAAGCGTTTCCCAACAATGGGAGGGTACGTTTGGAGCATTAACAACTAGCAAACTTCAAGTATTTCAGTTACTTCTAAAATTTGACCAGAATAAGAAACGTTACCTGGCGAGCCTCAAGATTTGACACTGCCATTGCTCCAACATATGGAAGACTCTCAATCACAGCATCCGCCAAGTCAGAAATGAAGGTCGGTTCACATCCTAGTGCAGGAACACGTCCCCATTTTTCTATTCCAGATTTTAGAGCCAACTCTTTATACTCAACATCAATTTCTTCAAGAGTTTCAATATGCTCACTTACAAAGCTGCGAACAAGGCATGAGGTGTTGAGAATAAATCTCAGTTACAATGACTTAAAATCGAGCAGTGGCATTGGCAGTGGACAATCGTCTAACAAGCACATAGCTACATCAAATAAGGCGTCTTATCATGACTTACCTAATTGGGACAGCAAGAAGACTCTTCACTCCTTTTTTCCCGAGCTCGATGATTGTCTCATCAGTATAGGGCTTCAGCCATTCAACCGGTCCAACTCTACTCTGTAAAGACCCAAGACATTCAGCATAAAAATGAAGTGATATCTAACAACTAACATCTAACAAAGCGTATCCACCACATCAAGTAATCCTAACTAAAGAAATCTCAAAAATATTTCCAGAACAGATTCATTTCATAAGTAAAATAATGACCAGATTCTTCAAGCTATCATCAAATAATGCAGGTATTGATGACTACATATCATTTTATAAATAGGTCGACGACAGAGCTCATAAAATCGAAATGTTAAACTCGCCTAACAAACTTTCAATCTATTGAACAATCAATCTAACCGCTTTATAGTCACATTTCAAGAGGGAAATTGGTAATCAAATGCGAGACATATTCAAGAAGAATCTTGCAAAAACCTGATAAGCAAGGGTGTAGGGGTTTGTTATTTTTCTCTTCTCTAATTCTTCCATTATCAAATCCACACATTCCTCCATTTCTGCCTTGTAGGGATCTCCAGCTTCTTCCACATATGCAAGAGGCACCCCATGTGCACTAAAAAATATTACAACCTACAAGCAATATCATAGTTAAGTGGCAATTTAAGTAGAGTCAAACAAGCAAGTCGTGATCTCCAACCTCAAATCAAAACAAGAACAAGCATCCTAAAGTAGCAAGATACAAATAATAAGCACCGTAGAATTACCGAGTATTTTTTGTTCAATATGTTTTGACACAACTAGCCTTTCATTGGCTTGCTTTGCTAAATGCCACAACAGAAATTTTGTTGAGAAAATAAAGTAAACAGTAAAACATCCATGCAAAAACTATGTAGAAGAAAAGCTATTTCATCTTGAAACTATGGGGTTAAATTTTCTGGCCAAACTGTTTTGAGAAGAATGGCACTGGTTTTCTTAAGTTGATGATTACTTAAATAGTGTTAACCCTAGGAACTCATTTCTTCCTGTGATAAACCCTGCAATTCTTTTACCTGGATTTGAAGGTTATCTGTCTTTGATGTTAGGCAACAATTCTTTTTCCAATGTCAGCTCATTTCCCCTTTCTTTTTATTTCAAATTCTTAATGCTTTCAGAAGCTCTGGAAATCATAATTCTTAAGTTATCTATTCCTTTTTGAAGTTTCAAGAAAAATCCTACCAACCAACTTATCGGTCCCTTAGTAACTTGCATATCATCCACCCATTGCACAAGATGTCAATCTAAGCCTTGAAAACATATTAATATATTGACGTACTACCTTGTCAGGAAAGTCAAAATTTTCTAATTCCTTCTCAATCAAATTTCCCATCGCTTTTATGTATCCTTCACGCTGGTACCAGGAAGGAATCACCGTATGTTGCATATTAACTAGATATTCATCTTCCCTGTTGAACGTCAGAAAACAATCAATGACTTTATACTATGTATTTCCACAGAAATTAATGCAATGTGTAATGGTTTTTCCAATCACCGAAATATGCTCTCCAAGAGTCGAAGACTTGAACCACTAGTAGATATTGAGAATTGTGGATATAGTGGAAGCACAACAAGCTTTGAGATATTATCTTTCTTAATCTGTACAAGAGAACAGAGAAAACCAGAATCAGATTCATAAAACTTCATTTTTGCGCCAAGTTCAGAAACTAAGAGAAGGTGAAAACAAAATACCTTGATAACAATTAAGAGATGATACAAATGCAAAATGAACTTAAAGGTAGGTTTTACAAAAGCAGCTTTTCCATTAAACAATCTGATGTTAAGGTCGAATGATGACAATGCCAAATTTCCTAAATTCAGTGAGAAAATAACATTTTAAATTTCAAAACAATCACTATTGGACTATTAAAAGTAAACTTTAATTATTATCTCCTTGTTCCACTGTTATTTGGTAAGAAAGCAGTAAACTACCTTTGACAAAAGCAAATTTGTTAATCACACTTTCACAAACTGCAACTGTGAATCCAACTGCAATGTAAGTAATTTCTTAATCCAATAAAATGAAATGCGGAACTTTTCTTGATATGATGATGTTAATGTGATGAAATTGGTAAAGAACAACCAAACATATTCATCCTAATTAGTTCCTGGATCTACAATCAGAGGTGAAAAACAATTTGCTTCTTGCAAATATTGTATCGATTCACAACCCACTTTTACCACCATGGCATGATTTGCAGAACCTGCACTGGACGTTAGTCAATGTCCTAATGGAGAGTTTAGACTACACTGCACAAACTTCATTCTTCCTACACTGCCACAATTGAATCAAATTAGAAGGTGAAATCTTAGTTTATGTCAATATATATCAAAATCACACCTTTAGTTGAGAAATATGTTCGCGCTTGCAGGATCACTGCTCAGTATGTTAAGGATTCAGTGGCAAGTACCAGAAAGAATTTGAAACTAAACTAGAATCGGTCATAAGTACCTGTTCAATGGCTTCCTCAGTAAATGGGTGCCAGTAACGCATGCCTACATAAACCTTAGCTGGGACATTCTTCTCCCAAAGGGCTTTCTTCAACTCTTCTGCCTGAATGAAGAGCATAGCAAATAAGGCAAGATTCCTTGGAACAAATAGATAAAGACACTTCAGCAAAACTTATGTGAGGGTGTCTGTTGTCATAACAGATCATCACCATCCCCAACGCAAATCATTCTGCTCATTTTCTTGAAGTGACACATCTTAGAAGAACAACACTAAGCAAGTAAAGCGCCAGAAATTCATTAAGAGTTATTGAGGAAACAAAGCGACCTGTGCATCTGTAATCTGTCGTAGAGGAGAACCGCCACCGATTGAAGCATAGCCTTCCCTGCTCTTTGGTGCCCGAAGAACTGATATAAATTGGGCCAATGGTTTTTGCAGAAAACGAAACAACCTTGGCAGTCGGATAATGTCCTGGCATAATATAACAGAGAACATATTCAAAAGGCATTGCATAGAAAAAAAAGCCTTCAAGAAAAACATATAACCAGCAATTGGTGATAGCTTCAACAATCACATAGAAGTGAGTTCTGAAACAAGTTATGAAAGTAAAAGTACGTGTCTTACAGGATCAGCAAACAGGTTAAACAGAAAAGGCTGCACATCTTCAAGGGTCTCAGGGCCTCCAAGGTTTAGCAGCAAAACTCCTATCCTTTCTTCCCCAATTAGAGATGCAGGAGGCACATCTTGAGATGTTGAAGTCACTAGAGCTCCCAAAGCCAATGAACGCTTGTTTGGTGATTGCTTACAATATAAAGGAGTCGTCCCAGACCATCCCAGTTGGGAAGATTTGTTTATTACATTAATGCTTGAAAGATTTGAACGTAGACCAGACTCCACCTGAACCACAGAGGATCCTTGGGAAGAAGAAATTGCCCGTGGCAAGAGTCTATCAAAACCAAGAAAAAGAGAAAAAATAAGCTAAATGCAAACTAACCCATCAAATAAATAGAAAAGGGTATCCATACATTATCCAATTCGGAATTCCACATCAATAGTTCACTGAAACGATTAAAAGTAATATGAGATCAACAAAGAGCTATCTTCTCCCGGGTTTAACATTTTACTGCAATCCCAGAAGATCTATTGGCACTTTAGCTAGACGTGTAAGAGAGATAGACTTACAGAGGGAACTTGGCGTTTCGAGAAGGATAACTGAGACACGAAGTGGCTGTACTAAGATGAGGACGACGATGGCGATTTGGCAGACAAAATGTCGATGAAGATGTAGAAGCAGAGGACGTGTTAATTGCTCCACTACAATTCATTTTCTTGGCTTGCGAATGACTGACGGGTTACCAAGTTCTTTTCCACCAAACTTGAACGAACCCAAAAAAAAGAAACAATCTTTAGTGAACCCAAGTGATGAAATAGGCCCTGAACAGAGGAGGAGCTTTTGGGTGTGAAGAAAGGTCAGAGCTTTCCTTCTCCAACTTTACGGGAAACGGGAAAAAGGACTCTCCACCTAACTAAGTTCTGCTGCTTTGATCTTTCTTTCTGTGGAATAAATAAACAATAATGAGAGTGGAGCCCTTTGGGATAGAGCTGAGAAGGACTTATTAGTTTATCTTCAAACTTAGAAAAACCAACACCACTTCCTCTTCCTCATCTTTTCATGTTTTTATTACTACCCACCATTTCCTTTCCCCTTTTTTTCCCAAACTCTTCCTTTCATTTTCTTGTGTATATCTTCCTTTTAATTGTGATGCATATATTTCCTCTTTGTGTTGTTTGTATTTCTCATATGCAATCCAACTGAAATTAAGTTGTTTGGTCTCCAGGTTATTTAGATTTCAAGATTCGAGCTTGTTTCTTCATTTTAGGTAGTGATTGATGCTTGCAGCAAATCTAATTTAGATTATTGATTAAACTTAACTTAATTTATCAAATTTGATAATTAATTAAACCCAGAAAAATATTGTAAGCTCGAGTTCAAACTTGATCAATCTTAGTTGAATTAAACAATACACCATGGGAAATATATTTATACAAACCACCAAAGGTAACGTCACAGAGTTCAGAAATTTGGTGCTCTCTATAAGCAATAACATTATTCATACGAAAACACCAGTAAAACCTCAAGTTAGTACACTCTATAATATCGTACTCTCTAAGGCTAGTTTAATAACAGAAAACCACATTAGTAACAGAAACCAGAGAAACATGACACAAAAGGCAACCCCTTGATTTAGTAATGAAAACAAACTGTGGTTTTGGGGTGTGCTCATTCACTAAAATCTGTACTTCCACTGCGGGAACTGCTAGCATTTCGACTGTGTAATGAGAGACCTCTCATGTGGCCACTTAAGCCCGGACCATCAACCTTTTTCTCCTTAAAGAACTTCTCCCTCTCTACATGCTTGGAGGGAGGGGGCGGAATTGCAAATGGGGGGGAATTCGCACCAGACTCATGAACCTGCTCAGAAGAAACCGGCCGTATAAGGGGTCGGTTCAACCTTTCCCCTGGTATGGATGATCCAAGCAGACCGAGTGGGGGATGATCTTGTGTGCTACGAACTTCATCCTCAGGCCTTGCACAAGCCTTTCCTTTCCGTAACCTGTCAAGTTTCCAGACAAAACAACAATTTCAATCTCAGCATTTTCATGTCCGGTTGACCATATGATCAGAGTAGCTAGGAGTATGCTCTAAAGAAATATTTCCTTAGTCTGCAAGAGACTCATAAGTTTGTTTCCATGTTAGAGAAATTAGAGGGATGAAGACACGTTAGCTGAAAGGCAATCTACATCAAAAAGATAAACCTAATAAAGTTGTAAAATAGACCTTCGAAAAAGCCGCTCGTCAGTCTCCTCCTCCTCTTCTGTTTCTTCGCGATTACAATGATTTGCTGTTGAAGTAACACCATTTGAAATTGTTGACCTGTCCGCAAAAGTAGATCTACCCGAGAGGAGCACTTCATGTCGTGTTAAAACTTTCTGAAGCTGTTCATTTAATTCGATTGCTCGAGAGACCACCTTTTCATCCCTGTACGAGGACAAAGCAACAGCCATGTGATTATGCATACTAACAATTTTGATGACTAAATATGATGCATACTGTTTGTTTCAAGACAAAAAATGGAGGGATTTGACTAATAATAGCATGAGATTTAAGCATTAACAGCCTGTTTAAGACAAAAGTACTCCTGAAAATCCCCTTTCACATGCAATGTAAATGTGATGCAAGAGGATTTTGCCATCTAAAAGTTGATCGAACATCGTCTTTCTTGACTAATTTTCATACTAAAAGCTTTCAACCATGACTTCGGTCAAAACATGAACCAACTAAAACTAACACAAAACCTAGCATATTTACATTTAGCTATTTCAACTTTTATAAAAAGCAAGCTTCATTAGAAAGACCCACCTCTATATTGTGTCAATATCACTAAACTTATGTATATCAGTAAACATCTATAGATTCATCCTCCAAAGGAACTGGACATGATAATTTTTCATCATCCAGGCTCGAGCAAGAATCAAACTTCCACAATCAAAACTTGCAATGAACAAATAGGACAATATGACTGGTTATGTTATCAATTAGATTAATTCTATTATTGCTCCAAAAAAAAAAAGTGAAGGCATACAATCCAAGTTCTCGGGCAATCACAACTGCATGATGATAATCTACAATGCAAAATGCAGCTAAACTAATTGGAAATAACACGTACAATTTCAACCCGTAACACAGAGCTTGTTTACATAAATGTTTCTCATTACGAATCAAAGATACAAAAAGTGTCCCTACCGAGAAGTCAGCACAAGATGCATTACTCGCTGCTTTTGGAATGAGCACTGCTCCACAAGATCAAGAGTAAACTCATCCTTTGCACCCTGATAAAATGCTAATTCTAAAGAATTAGGAATGTGTTCCAAGCTAGTTAATATAGAACCAAGTAACATGAAATTCATAGAATCCCATATTTCAAAACCATAATCTAATGCTTGCTCTTTGGTTAACACTAACAACAGTAGGTCTTTTTGGGAAATCAAGTCAACACAGAGACAGATAAACGTTGATTGCTTGCAATAAGCTTATCTCAAAAATCTCAAACTAGAGTAAAGTTAAACATCAGAATATAAAAGATCAAGGTCATTGATAATTAGTAAATTTGGCTTCTTTCTGCAAAGATTTGATAAGAAACAGATGCCTTCTGTGTGGATCAATTTGCTCAAGAAATACTATACTTGCAGTTCTTATATCAGTATTAAAAGGGGTAACAGAAGATGTCTATTGACTCATATCCAAACTGAATTACAGGAGAGGAACACCCAAAAGATGGGAAAGAAAACAAGAGAAACAGTCTGAGGAAAGTTTACCTCAGGATTCTGAGAATCAATAGCATCAAGGACTTCTTTCAAAACTTCTAGCGCATTGCTAGCCTTTTGAATAATACTGCAAGGCAGAACTATTAGACTTAACAATGGAAAATTTTAGCAAGCATAATCACTAACTGGGTGATCATTATATGATCGTCCTACTAACCAGATGTAATTCAATGACACAAGAATTAAATAAACAATAGATCTAACATGTGGAAGCTCGAATGAAATTATTGACAAACATAAAACTAAGCCGACAACAGAATGGTTGGGATTAAACGCTCAACTTTTTGAAGGTCTAGTATAGATATAAGTAAGTTCAGAAAGTCTTATTATGGGGCAATCGGTATGTATTAGTTATGCCCAAAGAATGCTCAATGTGGCCTCCTTGTCAGTCTAATATTTTGCTGCAATTGTTCCTCCCTGCAACTTTGCAGTGTGTCTAAAGGATGGTATAGCAATTGTGTTCGATGTTCATAAATTTCAAGTAGATAAAGTCAAGATACACACAGAGAATTAACCACACAAAGTACCCTCAAAATAGTAGTTCATAATTTTATTTTCTTTCAATAGTTCACATGTTTAGCCAGAAATAAATTAGCAAACAATCTTAAAAGAAAGAAGTCTGAATTTTTTTCCAAATGGGTGTACTGCAAACCAGAGTTTTGGCATCAAATAGATACGTCCAGAATCCTAAATTAGACTAAGAGCAGGTCTCCTTTGAAAATGGTCATTGTAAAATGCATAAGTGTAATATGAGAAAGTAACTGCAGAAAAGATACCTTGATTCAGGAACAACTTCAGGTTCTAGTTGTGGAGGACCAGACTCATGCCTAGAGCTAGCAATTTCCCCGTTAGGTGTGCTTTTACGATTTCCGTTTGAAGCAGGACCATTCGATGGGACATGGGGAGGCCTTGGAACTTCAGATGGCCTTTGAGGAAATTGCACTCCTGCATTCTTTAGCACAATAGGGAACAAGTTTAATAGCTAAATATAGCAATGTAACTATGTTGTGTGTGCTATTACACACTAGTGAGAGAAACATTCAAGTAAATGAAGAAAACAACCCACACTAACTGCACTATTTTCATAATCAAGGTATAAGCATGAAGTCTTCATGAAATCTACCATCTAATCAAACAGCTCAAAATTGTTATAGCAGATCTTAACTTTCAAGCAAGGATTAGAAGACCTTTTCACAGTTTATTCTTCACTTTCCTCCCAAACTTAATCCAGATTGCTCCATATGCAACAATTAGAATTGTCGGATAAATCTCGATATTAACACTAGTCGATAGAAACACCATGATTTGGGAGTTCAGATTCGTCACAACTAGTCACTTCCATATCCACCAAAGGAATAGATTTTTTTTGTCCACAATATGTTTCATTGTGCAGTATTACATAACTGATAAAAATAACGTCAGTTTCATGCAGACTTACCACCAAATCAAAGTATGCAGAGTAGTATTGGGGAAACTTTCCAGTTGCACCTCCAACAGAAGTTTGTGTGGCATCTAGAAGAAGAAATATCCTTTCTCGTACAGGCAAGTCTGTCTGTAAGTGCAACATAACAAGAAATTATTATAACAATTACATGAGATGAGGCTAATCTTCACTCCCCAGATTCTGAAGAAGGTTAATGTTAGACCTTTTTCTTTACTATCTTCACAAGAATGGGAAGAATCCCTGTATCAATCACCTGCTGATGGATACACTCACCAATATTGTTCATCAGCATTTCCAACAACTGCAAAATAAGAAAAGAATATTAAAAACAAGCCATATATTGTAAGATATCATTGAAGGATGAGCCAAGAGTAGGACAATCACTTTCAATGCACATTTAACAAAAGAAATCAAGTCATAATTACATTGATTACATGTATTCATAAAGCATACAACTCACCATCACAGCATACAGTTGAGTATTATGATTCTTGCTCCCTAAACGTTTTTTAATGGCTTTTACAACATCTCTAGCTTGCCTGCACATCCAAACAAATAAAAGTCATTCTAAGAAAAAGCTTTATCTCCAGCTTAGACCATTAGCTGCAATAACAAAATCAATATGTCATCGATGACGATAAGTAAATAAAAACATCAAAGTACAAGTAGTTCTAAATCTGCATTGTATACTTGCACGAAAATAATAAAACATAAGTAGCACATCTCATTGAAATACATATAGTGATCACATGTCACAAGTACTATAATTGTTGAACGGGTGAGAAATGCTCACCGCTGATCATGCGCAACTAATTCACAGATTTCAATATTCTTTGTCCAATCTACTTCACCAAGTTTTTCACTTGTTGCAGAATTCACGAGTTCAGCAGCCATCTGCTACTTATTTTGATCCTTAAACTATCAAAGAACACGGAAGGGAACGAACTCTGTAAGACAAGCCACCCCTTGTTCAGCAGCAAATTTCTATGGAATATGTAAAAGAATCTACATTTCATAGTAGTAATCACCCACAAGAATTACTAGATAAGTCGGTGTCACAAGAATTACTAAGCAGAAAGTACGAGTGTTAGAAGGCACCAATTCAGTTGACATCCAAAATACATTCCAAAATATTCTTTCAGAAAAAGAAAAGCGATGAAGCACTCCAAGTGTCTAATCAGATAATGTGCAACTTATCACATTAAGAAAAGGCAAACAGAAAATGTATTATTCATAATTCTCATAGTTAGAATCAAATAAAAGGAAAAACAGAGTTAGGAATTACATATCCCTAACCCATTTCATAATCATCTGCCTCTACACGATTGAAATAAAAACAATTTTTTTAAGAGGAATTATGGATAAAAATTTCAAGTAGAACCATAACATCTTCAATTACATCAATGTTAACAGTGGTAGGCGTTAGCCTTGGTTCATTTTGAAACAGCTTTCCGATTTGGAAATAATTCTTCTGGAGAAAAAGACACCATATTAGATAACTGCATTACTAAAGCCCTTCTCCAGAAGAAACAAGATAAATGCATCTGGTACCATTTTGAACTGTAAAGAGGAACTCGAAGAACAGGAAGGGTGCCTTTCTATAAGATGTCCCACCACAGAAGTTAAAGGGAAGAAGAACATCAAACCCAGCCAACCTTAAAAGATTTTCAAAGAACATTCATTCTGCGAACTGAATTCTGCACGGTCATGGATGCAAAGCCCAACCATTGGTACCGAGAAATCAATTTCATAAAATCCGCATTTGGTGGTTAACATCCAAGTAAGGTAAATCCATGACTCATGACTCATTACATACAGAATCTAATAATAAAATTCCATATCACTGACTTCCACGCCTGTATGTTCTTGCTCAGTACAAAACTAAGCAAAAGAGTTTGACGCAATCTCGAGACCTTTTAGCTTATGACAGCTATAATCATGAGGCTCTTACAGCCAATCTCAGCATTATTTTTACCATTTGAAAACAAAAACAGAATAAGAAGAAGAACAGAAAATAGGGGAAAGAGAAGAGACATAAAAGTCATATTGATTCCTGAAAAATAAAAAAGCTGGAAGTTTAGAACATGAAAAGTCAAAACAAAACAATGAGACAAAAGACAGATAATGGAGTGTCGGCACTGACTTAATTAGACAGATAATGGACAACAAGTACTTACAAATTAGACGGCAAAGAACAACGAGTTCCCAGATTCAAATGTCCTTTCTTTCTTTTTTTTGTTCAAACGAAAAATTCTGATTAGATTGCCACATTTGCTCATAGTACAGAATCTGTCCTAAGTCAAGAACTTGGTTACCTTCTAACTGGAACTTCCACAAACAACTAAAACAGTGGGAACCATCGATCACTGAGCTATACGCAACACAGATCTCAATCAATTCCCAAAACAAATCAAAAAACGATAAGAACCAGTTTTTTTTTTCTCTGTCTCTAGGAAGTAAACAAGCGAAACAGGTTGAGTAATAGCATACCAAAATCAATGAAGAAACGAAGCATTCGAAGTACCTGAGAAGAACCGGGAAAGAAAGGAATAGAGACGGAAAGATCAAGCCTTTACACTCAAAACGCCATCACCATTTCTTGTCTTTGTTTGTTCAACACCAATATAACTAACAAACTGAAAAGGGGAGAACTAAAAACGAAAACTAGACAGTTAACACATCACAGTATAATCATGGTACGTACATAAGCAGATTCGTCTTAAAGCTTTATTGGTTTTTGGATTTGGGTTTTCTTTTTCTGAGGGGTTGGTGTGAGCTGGTTTTTCCTTTTGCTTTTCTACTTTTTTTCCAGCTAATAACACTTCGATAACATTAACAGGACAACTAATTCATACTAGTTACTATTGCCCAAATAAGAAAAAGGATCAAGCTTTATTACTAATTAGGTACTTACTTAACTTTGCTATAGTTATAAAAAGAGCTGTCTGGTGTAATGGGTATCTTTATCTATCTATAGCTTCCGTTTTTCTGTATACTTAATAGTGATGATAGAGCCGAGAGAAGAGGAAAGAAAAGAAGATAATTTTCAGGTAAAGGGTTGAAGAGAGAAAGAGACGCAGTAAATAAACTAAGAGATGATGCCTTGCTATGCAAGCTGTTTTTAACCTCTTAGAACAAAAGGAAACCAAAGGTAATGCACCATAGCCATAAGATTTGGAGCGAGGAAAAGGGTCATTGTGTTCACGTCACCGGCTGTCACCTTTGAATTGTGACGCTTCCATTTCCTCCTTCCTTCTGGCGATGATCATCATGCGCCACGTGTATACCCCGCACATGATATGAAGAACAATATCAGAGAAGAGAGTAATGGATTCTTCAAGAGAGGTCTAATTTCTTTTTCGAGACACGCACAAAGGGACATGCTGTACAATCTACATACACACCACCCCTTCTCGTTTCTCGAGAAAGTAGGAATTACCTTGCGGCGTTAGTGGTGAGGCTACAAGGCGAAGGTACATACGCCAGTGGCTAATAGCAAGGAGAGAAGATCAATATGAATATCAGCTATTTTAATTTATAAATTAAAAATAAGATTATATTATTTTTTAAATTACGTTAAAGCCAATATCATTTTAAAGTATATTAAGATTATGCAATTTGAGTTTAACAAAATTTAGGATCAAATAGTTATTCTTAAGAATTTAAAAATAATAACGACAACAATAATAACTTAGTAAAAAATTATGCTAAACACGATGCTTGAAAAGATCTAGAATATGTAACCTTACTCTTAATTAATAGAGATGTTATTTTCAATTCTTAAAGATTTAAAATACCATAAATATATATCTAAAAATTTGAGGGGGTGGTTGGTTCGTATAAGGGAATGGTAATAAGACTGAGAATGAATATAGTAAGTAATAAGTATAGATATTATCATTATAATTATGATGATTGATTAAGAGAAATGAATAATTACAATTATCATTGATAGTGGTTTAAAGAATATCAAACCTTACTAAACTAGAAAAAAAAACAAGCATTGCTTTGGATCATAGGGTAGGAATAAATAATGGAGACAAAGCTGCTACAATAGAACCTCTTTAAATTGATACTCGGTAAATTAATAAACTCTCTAAGATAATATTTTTCTCCGGTTCCGACTTGGGCCAGTTGAAATTTTAACAAATTTTGATAAGATAATAAGATAATATATTTTCAAAATACTCCTATGTAAATATAGGGTCCCATTAATATCATAAATTAATAA
>JAOSBL010000210.1:30380186-30390645 GCA_027568915.1 Erythroxylum roraimae
CATATAAATATTATTTAAAGTATATTAAACAATATGTAAAACACAATATATTAATTATTATATAATTTTAAACTATACGAAACATAAATGAAAAAAATTTTAATCAATTTTTTATATAGATTATAACATAAGTAAAACTAATATAAAAAATAAATATTAAAACGTATAAAAAGTCAAATAATATTATATAAATTTCAAAATAAATATTCAAGTAAGAAGGGTTTGCAAGATATACGTAAAGATGAGTTTGTGGATATTGTGAGAATTATGTATAAAACATAAGGGCAAAAGGGACTAAAAAATAAGCTCATTAATTGATCTGAAAAATCAACCTGAAAAAATCATTTGAGAGGATTTTTTAATAAACTCTAAATTTGAGTTTTTTAAAAAGCTGTATTTTGACTGTCAAAAAAGTCATATATATTAAATAAGTGCTTTTTTATTTTACAGCCAAACACCTATTTTCTTAAAAAAGACTTTTGTGGTAAAAAAATATCTTATTAACCTCCCAAAAGCTCATCTAAAAGACTCTAAATTTAATTGGATTTAAATACTATATATTAAACTTATTTTATTACATTCGAATTAGATTAAATTATTTTAAACTAATTTATTATCTTTATTCACTCTAAAATATTATAACATTACAAGAAAATAATAGATAAATAATTTATATGAGACATGTAAATTATCAATTACTATATCTATGAAGTGATTTATTTGATATGTAAATTAGCAAGTGTATTCAGTATATAAATAATTATTGTGTGAATTATATCGGTTAAAAATAATAAATTACTAAAGATTATAAAATAAAAATAATTTCTAAAATAATTTTTAACAATTCATTCAATTTCGAAATTAATAAGTCAAATTTTAGACAGGGCGACTAGAATACCAATCTTAGTTATTTTTATAGAAATGCAAAAAAAGATAGAAAAATAAATAAAAAAGAAACAATTAACCTAATTATTTAGTAAAGAATAAGAAATAAATAGAAAAATAAATGAAAAGAAAAGAAGTTCCAAAAGGAAGGGAAGGAAGTATCATTTCATTGTTTCGGCGAGAGACACGCGTATTCTGTAGTCTCCATCGCTGGTGATATTTGTATAATAAAAATAATATTATATTAATAAAAAGAGAAATAGTAATAAATCACCGTTTCGTTTGTAGAGTGGCGGGAAGGCAGGCGAAGCTTTGTTTTTGTTCGAGGGAAGGAAGGGAAGGGCACTTTTATATGTTCTCATAATTTTATTTTTGGGTATTTAATAAATATTACGCATCGGTGATTTTCTCATCGATTGAAATTGAAGAAATAATTACTAGTAGCAGTGTTGGTAAGTCTTGATCGATGTAGGTTTGTTAGATCCACTTCTAATAATTTCTTTTCCAAATTTCTTTTTTAAAAAAATTGCTTTGTAGATTTTTCCTTCTTCTTCTTCTATTGCTTCCATTGATTTTTGTTATTATTTATTAAAAAATGTTGAAATGTAATTTCTTCTTCTCCTCTCTTCTCTTCTCTCTAATCGTATAAAAGTCGTAAGACCGACCCTTCTCTCTCGATTCTTTTGTTTCTTACGTTTCCTTTCGTTTCTAAATTATATTCTTGACTCCTCTGCTACTTTTTTTTTGTGGATTTGCTGTTTGTTGGTTTGTTGCGAGTATGATTCTTCTTCTTCTTGTTGTTGATCTTATTTTTGTTTTTGGACTAGGGTTTCTGTTTATTGTTTATCGCCTCTATTTAGTCTTCCCCGGTCGCTTATTTCTGTGTGTTTGAAATTCTCTGTTTAAATTACCAGTTATTTTTGTTTGTTTTGACTACCATTAATCAACTACATCTGGAACTCACAGTTCTTATGAATCAAATTCTACTTTTGTTTTTTAAAAATATAATGTTGTATGGTATTGAATCGTATTGTTCTAGGTGAAGCTGATTATTTGGAAATTTGCAGGTGCTTGTTGTGCGAGTGGGTCTCGTCGGCGCTTCCAACAATGCCTCTTCTGAAGAAAAGGGCATTCACTTTGTTGGAACCACTTAAGGATTTAGACCCTAAGGACCTTGTGTATCAAGTCCGTTTCACTAAAGAGATCTTTCTCAATTATCAGTATCCTTATTTCTACTTTTTGTTTAACTGCAACATTACTGCAGGAATTTGAATACCCATCTTTGTTTTCCTTAAGGATGGAATTAGAGAATATTTGAACCGCATAAATTTGTATCGTCAGAGAATTTGGACATGTAAAACCACAGGAAAAACTAACTTGACTTATGAAGAGGCTCTGGTTTCTGAAAAATGTGCAGCTGAGAAGATTCAAGAGATTCCCAAAGAGATAGAGGAGCCTGCCCTGCGCATGATCCAATTTAGTAAGACCTTATATACACTGTTATAATGATTATTAGACATGTTGCTATTTTAGTCTCTCTATTTTGTTTTTCTTTTCCAGGTGCATACTATTAATTGTTTGGAACTTGTGATAGATTGATTGCTATTCTTTCTCTTCCTGATCTTGTTAGTAAATATATTGATGCCAAGTTTCTGTCAAATTTTAGTTACTACTTGGAAGTGTATGTATTCTAGAGGTGTGGGTGGCGGTCTATGCCTTGCAACATTGCAAAACTGAGCCAGATTTTTGTGGTTTGCCAGTTTCAAAGATTATCACACTTTTGTGCTGCTTCGCTTGCTTATCTCTTTTCTTTTGTTTTAGTGATTTTTATGGTTAGTTTGTTAGTTATGCTTTAGAGATCTTTCGCTTTCTGTAAATTTTACAAACTTTCACTGCAAACATGATTTTTATAGTCGTGAAAGGGTTTGTTGTGAATAGCTTGTATCTCAGGAAGAAGTTCTAGTACGATGCTTTAGGTAATGTTACACTTTTTGGTTTGTTTGAGTGTCCTCTTTTGATGTTTGTTGAGTAATTGTTACCCTTATTATGTCATCATAGTATGTGTCCTGTATTTGTGGCTGCTTTTTTTTAATAATTTATTCACTCTTTCCCATGTTTAAATATGATAAAAATATAAGAATTCTTCTGATTAGATTGTTTTTAATATGCTTTTTTGCTACCATAGCATGTTGGATTAATCCATAGTAGGTCAAATAATATCGCTGTTCAATTGTATCCTGTTTTGCTAATCGTCCCTATCGTGGTTTTTATCATCTGTTGATTAGCACTTTGTATGTTAATATTCTTTGTGCTTGCATGCATTGTATATGTAGGGAAATATTTGTTGGTGTTGATAATGAGGATGAGATTGGAGAGGTCCCAAGTACTTTTTAAGTAGTTGCTATTAATTCTTTCACAGTTAGATATCCATATCTTTGAAATTATTCGGATGCATTGGTTGACCAGTTAATATTACAGGTTCGTGCTCAATTAATAAATGTTGGGTAGCATGATTGATCCTCATACCATGGTCTTGTGAATCTTAAATGTTATGGTCCAAAACCAGCTGTGCTAAACATAAGCTCTTTATAACTTATTTCTAACTTAAGGAAGAGAAAAAAGATGTATGATCTGTGATTCAAATGCATCATTATTTATGATTATGTTGTAGTCATATGGCTAAGCATTCTTAAAATGAGCATGATACTAACTTATCAGTTGAATGGCCTCGATCTCTTATGAAAATGCTACCATGCTGTACCTCAGATCCTGACAAAGTCTGCTGTCTTGAACTTTAGAATGTAATGTGAAACATTTTTACTTTATTACATGCCCACAGGCACATGGTCTTGTTCCTTCTGCATGGTTAGTTTGAGGCTTGTGATTTTACTTTCTCCAAGGTTTTCCTTATGTTGGATAATGTGGTGAAACTTTGAGTTGAGAGTGTGAACACTAATGTGAATTAAAAAAATCCTTTAATGTTAAAGCAAGGTGATTTTCCAGCAAATTTGATGAGCTTATGATCTTTCAGGTATGCTGTCTCTGAAAGATCTTGCAGACACAATAGCTGTTAAGTTCCAGGAACGTCTGTTTGTTGGGGCTGAATTGTACGGAAGGAAGAGCAGTAATCTGTGTCTATGCAAGATATTAAAGATTGTGGAGGACAATAGCACCAACCTCCAATATGAGGTGGCATGGCTTGATAAAAATAAGAAAATAACAGAAACTGCAGTACTGAATAGAAATGATCTGTCATGGAAAAAAAAACCTTTTAGTAGAAGCATTTTGAGGTCCTTTATTAGGGATTCTACATACCGAAGTTCTCCATGGGTAATTCATGACAAATTAGCAAAAGAGTACGGAATATCAGTTGATCCACCCCAGGATTTGAAGGACAAAGTTATCATTCGGGATGGACTGGTAGTTTGCAATAAAAGGAGAAAAAATGCAGATGATAGCAAAAAGACTCAGGTAGACTGAACTATTTCTCTTGGTTAGTGGGATCTGTCAAATTATAATGTTGTGTTATTTGATTCATTTTAGGACCTGGAAGGATTCGTAAAGCATAAAATGAAGAAAGTGGAGAATGGGAATGCTGAAGTAAATGAGGAAAAGACCATTGAAAGAGGTAGGTTAAATGTTGTTATCATCATTGACTGTTTAATATCCATTTGTTCGTTTTATAATCTTGAGATGCTTACTTTGTTTTTCGCTTTTTTTTTTAGTGCAACTAATTTTATTTGACTAATACCTCTGCTTGAGTTGCAGAGAATGGACATCTGCAGGTTGAACCGATCAGATATCCCATTGATGATCTTTTGGTTAAGCCCAGTGCAGATGATCCAGTCTTTACTGCACGTCCATCTCCCTCAAGAGACTTCAAGGTTCAATTGGAATGTGTTGGGGATCTTTTAATGGTTTGGGATTTTTGTTGCTCATTTGGTAGGCTGCTACACTTGTGGCCTTTCTCACTGGAAGATTTTGAAAGTGCCATCTGCCACAAGGATACAAATTTGACCCTTATAGTTGAAACACATTCTGCTCTTCTTAGTTTGCTTATAAAGGACAAAGGTGAACATTACATATTTGTGCGGAACAAGAACCGAAAGTTAAAGGTAAAACTATATATAACATTTCTACACTGGGAATTTAAGTTTTTTGAAACAAAGCATTTCATTACAATGTTCAGTCATCAACTGGAGATTTGATCTCCTTGATGTTCTTCCAACTCTTTTTTTAACGTAGATAGGGAAGGACTGATGTGTTCTATGTTATTCTTCTGCTGCAGATAACAGTGATCAATTGGACAGAATATTTGTGTGATTTTATTGAGTCTATTAAAGTTCCTGATTTATCTGGTCACATATCAACAATTCAGAGGGGCCATTATGGTCAATTAGATATTCAAACCAAGTTAAGGATATTGCAGGAATTGGTTAATCAAGTTATAGAAACAGATATTGTCAGGGAGAAGTTGGATGAGTCTATTGAACAGCGACAGATGCTTGGAGCAACAAGGAGGGGAGAAGCCCTAGAAGAAGCAAGGAAGAAAAAGGAAGAGAAGGAAAAATTGAAGATTGAGTCTCTTGCTGGTGGAATGGTAAATGGGCATAGTAAGGATACTGAAGGAAATAATGTCGATGCATTGGCTAATGGGAATGGAAGTAGTCAGAATGGAGTGGTAGCAAAGGAAACGGAGGGTGGGGCAATTATTGCTCAACAACATCATCCACTGGATGAAAGGTTTGTACTTAATTAAAATATTTCCCCCTGCATATATTTGCCAGACACTTTAGCAAAAACACATACAAATGGAAATGCATGCATATGAATGGAAATGTAAGCAGTTCTTTTCTTTTATTTTAGGCTCTATTGTAATTCTTAACAGAGGGTGGGCCAATTTTGTCTAACAGCATCATCCATTGCATAAAAGGTTAATACTTCATTCAAATGTTTTCCCTTGCATAGGTACTTGCACAGAACCACATGTAACGAGAAATGGCTCTAGTTCACTTTTCATTTTGAATGTTGTTGTCATTTCTTAACAGTGAGAAGAAACATTTGGACTCGACATCGGATAAAGCAGGCAAGAAGCAGAATATGGATGCAGAAGTCCTGGCAGAAAATTTGAAGGATTCATCTAAGAAGGATCGAATGAAACCGTTGAAAGATGCAAAAACTGATGTACCTGTTAGGAGGGGCAAAGATCAGAGGGTGAAATTTCTTCATAATTCGTTTGTGCATTGTCATTTTTTGTGTGTATTTGCGTGCAAACAAAATTATCTTCCTATATTTATTGTTTACTAAACGATATTAATATCACAGAAAGAATATTATGAAAGGGAAATGGAGAAACGAGTCCTCAGGACCAACCCTTTGGGTAAAGACAAGTGCTACAGTAGGTATTGGTGGTTCCGGCGAGATGGAAGGATATTTGTTGAGAGCTTGGATTCTAAGTTGTGGGGGTATTATAGTAGCAAGGAAGAGGTAAGACTTCTTAATGTTTATGACCTATTGTATTATTTTTCCTCTATGCTCTTAACTGAGTTCATTTCCCTTGCTATCAATGCTCACTTCAAACTTTTCAATAGCTTGATGCATTGATGGGTTCACTAAATATCAAGGGTGAGAGAGAGAGGGCTCTGAAGAAACAGTTGGAGAAATTTTACAGCAGAATATGGTGAGTGATTCTTAATTTGGTTAAAGATTTGAATATTCATAGGAAACTCTTCCAATGGATGTTTGTTTTCTTTGAATCGTATTTATGCACAATTATAATATGTGATTTCCATCTCTTTCATATATTTCTTCTCCTTTTGAAGAGAGTTCTAACTTTAGGACCAGTTACTCAGCACTACTTACTCTATCTCAGCATGCATGTCTGCAATTATACCATGCACAGTATTTTATGTCCACATATAATGTGCACCCCGTGATGGGAGATAATGTCCAGTGGAGGGATATTCTAAATTGCAATTCTCTTTCGCAACTCCTGTGTGTGTTGCACTTCCGTTATTGGTCAAAATATTTTGGGTACTCATGGAATGGTTAAATAGAAATGCGCCTGTATGAATCTTTTGCACCAACCACCACAACCGTCTCCCATCCCCATCTCCCAATCTCCCACCTGACATAATTTTCTTCCCACAGTTGTTTATTCTAGCCTGAATCTTGGTTTAGTTGTATAATATTTTAATACACACAGTGGGTTTTGATTTATTGTCATTTTGTAAGTAACTATAATGTCTGCATTAAGATGTTATTTGGTTCCTACTGATTTTTGAGTGAATTCAATAATCTCACTCACGGATGCTCTTACAGCGTGGAACTCCAGAAGAGATCTAAAGAGGCAGCTCAGAGGATTGCATTAGAGGAAGCTGTTCTTAGGAGATCTACTCGTGTACGGGCTTTGCCAAGAGAAAATCCTGCTAATGCTTTCCTTAGGTATGTAAACAAGTGGAAGGAAGACTAACTGATCCTAAGGTGAAAAACCTGGGCGCCATATTTTTGGTCTTAGCTACTACTACAGGTGCTTTAGCTCACTTGGGATGCGATACATGACTAGAAATGCTTCATTCACTCAAATCGAAATGCTAATTCATCATTTTGTTGGAAGGGAATTTGTGGACGTAGGAAATTAGTGACGGGTTAATGTCAAAAATCTGACGGGAATGGAAATTTTTATTTATCCATTCCTTTGACATTTTGCAATTAATTGCTGTTCTTTAAGTTAATGTGTCGATATTCTTAAACAATGTTTCGTAGAAATGATGACAGAGGAGGTAGAAGTCTTGAATATTCGCTTTTCCCATATCTTCACATGGACCATTTGCATGGGGATACTAAGGACCGGATTGAGTTTGAATACCCGAATTGGGGTCCGGTCAAATATATGTTGACACATTGAATTCAGATCGAATCAATCTGATTTCTTATAAATTGGTCAAGCCCGAAAAATTTATCAAGTTCTGGCTCAAGCCCCAACGAACCTGACTATCCATCCTTGAGTTTGAGTCTGATAAAATTTTTAGGCAGTTAAACTCGGATCATGTTAGGCTGGGCTTGAGCTTTTTCGCCGTCTATACTTATTGGTAAGAAAATCCCACTAGCTAGGCGACAGTAATCTGTAAACAATAAAACAGTTCAGGCAATTGGCTTGGCGGTTTCGATCAAAATCTCGGCCGGTGTATCCCAGTGACTACTAAACTTTGGGGCGTGTTTTCAGGACTAACACTCACATGGGCATTGGGTTATTGCCGGATCGAACTAGAAGTGAACTCGATTGTGGTGATCAACTTCCTTTCTTCTACGGCGAGCCAGTCCACGACTTTCAATCCAATCGTTCAAGGAATTAGTGAACAGTTTATTCGGAATTGGACGTTGGTGCATCGGCATATCTATCAAGAGGGGAACAAATGTGCTGACTGGTTAGCTAGTTATGCGGAATAGTTTGAGATAGAATTTACTTCTTTAGATAGTACACCCAGTGGTGCCAATCTATCCTCTAAGAGGATATGTAGGGATTTAGTTTCCCTCAGCTAGTTTTGTAAACTGTTTTTTCCCCCTCTAATAAAAAAAATAAAAAATAAAAGTTGATGAGCGTCCTTAATTGCTTCTGAAAATAGTGAACAAGGGAGGTCTTATTCTGGTATTTGGTTTTCTTAAGATTTAAGATTAGTCTACGGATCTTGTTGAATTTGAAACAGCAAGACGAAGGACCAGAAAGAGTCCTCAAAGTACAAGTGAATTAGAAGACCAAAGACAGGTCTGTTTTCTTGTACATATTGAATATAGATGCATACAATGTCTTAATACTCCAAATATTTATCAAGATTCATATGTTTGTTTTACCTTTGATAGTATAAATGGATTCCTATAATTAGTCACAAATTACTTACTTCTTATAGAAACACGTTAAGTACGACTTCTTCAAACGCCATTTCACCCATAATTTTCATATCAATCTTTGTGTTGCCTGCATGTGTAGCTCAACGGGTCCTCAGCAAGGTTGTTGAGTATCAGGAGTCTCAAGCTCGAATTCTGACAACAGTAGTGTGAGAATTTCATCCATTGTGGTGGCTCCTCTCAGTGTGAGAGTTTTATCCAATATAGTAGCTCCTTATACGCACCGGACATTAAGCCACCTTTTTGAAGAACTGAGTGAGATTAAATCATGATTTATCCCTATTGCTCTGTCGGCCAGGGTATAAGGTGTCGGCCTAGGGTATGGGGCCCCTGGGATGGGAATGACACTTAAAAAGGTAGATGGGCGATTCCACCTTTTTAAGTGTCAAGATATCAGTCTTTGTTTTTATCGGTCAGTACTTTGCCACCGTAACCTCATCGTTTTGACCAAGTTTTTTTATTATCGGACTTAAAAAATGAGTCCAAGCCGGACATTTTTTGCCATGTCTACTTTGTCTGGAATCTATGGTAGTGGATGCTATTGAACAGGTCTTAGGCTCTAGGAAAAAGCAATGATATCTGAGATGCATGTCCCAATTGGCTAAGCGGGTATACCCTCATCTTACAAGGAACGAAAACAAGTACTGAGCATATGATTCTAAAATACATGAAGCTAGAATTCTATACAAATCTTGAATAAAATATCACACCCTAATTAATATTAATCCAAAAGAATGAAATAGTCAAAACGATGTGATAAAGATGCTATAAATATGCTCAAGTGTTGTTTTTCTTCTTATTATTAAATCTCTCTTCGATAGGAAAGAACGGATTGCTAGTGTACAAAATTTGGAATATATGGTTGGTGGGTAATTAGGGTGGTCATATAAAGAAACAAACAGGGGGCGGTTAGTTTGTATAGGAGAATGGTAATAAGAATGGGAACGCAGATAGTGAAGAATGGGAATAGATATTATCATTATAATTATGATGGTTGGTTAAGAGGAAGGAATGATTACTATTGCCATTGACAGTCAGTGGCGAAGCCAGAAATTTGTTTCAGGGGGGGCAATGTATATATATATTAATAATGGTAAACATTAATATACAAAAAGATTAAATAAGAAAAAAAGTTATTTGTACAAATAAACGATCCACATTGACTTCGTATCCACATAACTATATACTTCACCATTCTATTAAACAAGAACATAAAATAAATATTGCAATATTAAATACAAAATATTTAAACTAATTGTTTTCAAACATACTCTCTACGAGTTTTCATATTCTGAAAATGTTTGATGATATCCTCATTCTTCACATTATCAAATACATCTTTTTCAATAAAAGTAACTAAACAATCATTCAATAGCTCATCACCCATACGATTTCGCAAACGGTTCTTGATAAAGTTCATTGCAGAGAAGGTTCTTTCTACCGTTGCTGTCGCGACAGGCAAGATCAATGCTAGCTTCAATAACAAATAAACCAACGGGTACACAACATGTTTTCTTGTTTCAACTAATTTCTTTGAAAGGTCCCCCATTCCATTAAGTTCCAAGAATCTTTTGTCTAACCGCACATCCACAATATAACTTTCAAGTTGATTGTCAAGTGTCATAAGTTCTATTTCAGAAAACTCAAATGGATAAAATTGGGCTAATTG
>JAOSBL010000210.1:30435590-30447566 GCA_027568915.1 Erythroxylum roraimae
TATATATTCTGAAAAAATTTTAGTCTTGGGGGGGGGCTATAGCCCCTGCCAGCCCCCCCTGGATCCGTCACTGATTGTGCCTATCTTTTTCTTATTCTGTACGAGTACTACATATGATCTTTTGATTATGTTTACTATTTTTACTCGAACCATCTTAACAGTGTTGCAAAGCATTTAGAGTATACAAATATAATGTTTTCATTTATCTGGTGGATCATTGGATTCTAATGTGCTAAAATGAGACAAGGTTTATTAGTTTGCTCTTATCTTTCCCTGTCTTTTTATTATGTTCAGATGCTGAAGTATCTTTCCTCGGGCGTACCTTCTGAATTTTATGTTTTTTTGGTCTCTCTACAAGGTCGTCAAGTGCTTGGGATTAGAACTGCAACTTAGCGCGGCAAGAAGAAGAACTACAAGAACGTAAGCAAAAGCGAGGCGGCATCGGCTTGACTTTGGCGAGAGCAAAGCCAGACCCAACGAATTTTATTAACACGTTGACATTTTAGCAGCGGAACAACGATAGTGGAACAACTGATCTAGTGACTTGGTAGTGCACGAGTCTAAACCGCCAGAAGCGTGACGCATCCTGCTGCTTACAGTCGAAATTATCATCGTGAACAAAAGTAGATCCATTCTATACTTTCAAATAAGGGAGCTGATCTTCTCTGCCATTTATCATGTTCCAACTCTGGAGAATTTCATCCGTTCAAATAGATTCAAAGGGGAAGATTTGTCTGACTTATTAGTTATTTATGATATATTTTGTTTGAGAAAAAAATTATATCATCAACAATTGTTGAATATTGATGGCCATTTTAAAGAATATAATTATTTAAATAAAAATATATTTACTTAACAGTAATTATTAAAAAAGAAAATAATTCAGAAAAACACAAGCAAAATTAACTCCTTTTTTTTACTTTAAATTTTCATTAGTACTTCTTCTAAAATATTTTTTATACAATTAACTATCAAAAAAATCATTTATAATCTTATAATAAAATATTTTCGTTTGAATTTAATTTTAGACGTCTTTATAATAACTCATCAACCAATAAGATAAAGTACTTATGGATATTTTATCAAATATTTAAGAGTAATTTGTAACGAATTGTACATCGATATTGAAATTTACTGTTGTATTCGTAATTTCATAAATTTAATTTGACACAAAGGATCTGTACACTAAAATATAAAATTTCAAAAAAAAAAATTGAAATTTTTTTTAAGAATACTCACATGTGATTGTCCTATATTAGAAAAAGAAAGAAAAGAAGACTAACATATAAGCCTAGTACACTACTCCACTTATTACTAATTGGTTTTAGAATGGAACCTCACTTGGACTTTTGTGTGGTCTAACTTTTCTTTTCGTGTGAGCCCGTAGGTCCATTGTTAATTTCACATATTATCAGAGTAGATTTGGCCCGAATTATTAATTTTTCGGTTATCCGTCTAAACGCTCAGTCTTAACGGTCCGATCTGATTATCACTGTGTTTATTTTAAGTAACAACTGAATGTCTAATCCCAGTTGCACTTGAGGGGGAGTGTTGAGAATATCTACATGTGAGTGTCCCATATTAAACAAAAAAAGAAAAAAAACTAACATATAAACTTATTAAAATACTCTACCTATTATCATTTAGTTTTAAAATAAAACCTCACTTAGAACTTACGTATGATTTAATTTTCCTTCTGTACTTACGTTTGCTAATTTCACATAAACATCTTGGACAGTCGTGTTAAAATAGGAAATAAGCAACGGCAGAGGAAATTAGTAGCGAGGTGTCTTGTAGCAGTGAGTGGTGGTTAGAACTGGAGGGAATGGTGTTCTGTGGCCGACAAACGAATTTATAGTTTCAGCGAAGTAAAGCTAAAAACCAAACCCAATCCGCAGCAACGTACATGATGACTCTAACAATGGCACCAGACCTCTCTTTTCTTTCCCTCCCAATTAAACACTCTTTCTTCTCCTCCTCCTCCTCCTCCTCACCATCATCTCTTCGTAACACTTGTTTGCGTCATCCATTTCCAAAGCTCAAGCTTCCTCATACAGCAAGAACAAGAAGAAAATCCTCCTATACTTTCCCAATCCTCTTCTGTCAAACTACTCTCGGCGCCGAGACCCAACTTGACCTCGTCCATGTTGGCCAGGATCGTCTTTCCAAGGTTCTTTCTTCTTCTTCTGTTTCTTTAGTACTTAATTATGTGTATATACTTAGTGAGGTAGAGAGGAAGAGGAAGAGGAAGAGAAAAAGAGATGATAACTCTTTGGTTTTGTCAGGTTCCTATTTCGCAAATCAGGAATTTCTGTATCATAGCACATATAGATCATGGGAAATCAACTTTAGCTGATAAATTGCTTCAGACAACTGGTACTGTGGAGAAACGTGAAATGAAGGAGCAGTTCCTTGATAATATGGATTTAGAGAGGGAAAGAGGCATCACTATCAAATTGCAGGCTGCTCGCATGCGTTATGTTTATTTTAAGGATCACCAACCATATTGCCTCAATCTCATTGATACTCCTGGCCATGTTGACTTCTCATACGAAGTTTCACGCTCTCTCGCTGCTTGCGAAGGTGCTCTTCTTGTCGTGGATGCTTCCCAGGTCATCTCTGCCTTTCCAAGCATTTATCATCATATCACCAACTTCAAATTTTCAAACTTGAATCATCCAAGTTAATTTGTTGCATTTTTTAAAATTTGTTTTGTTGCAGGGAGTGGAAGCACAAACGCTTGCCAACGTTTACTTGGCCCTGGAAAACAATCTAGAAATCATCCCTGTCAGTCACTTCTCTTCCCAACCATTCACCCTATGTTACTTCTGTTTCTACTTCCAATTAGAAGATTCTAACCAAGTGTTTGACACTTTCTTTCTGTTAACAAACTCTAGAACGTAGGCTTTGCCGTTAGAGTGAAAGTTATGAAGGGATGCAAATTTAATCTTCAAATACTCACTTTCTTAATAGAAAACGGCTCTCAGTGCTATATTTGGATGACGGACTTTTTATCTTGTCCATTAAAATTGTTATATTTCATGATTCAGCTGTTGATTGAGATGGATTGTTCACACCTATTGCAGGTATTAAACAAAATAGACCTTCCAGGTGCCGAGCCAGATCTTGTCCTTCGAGAGATTGAAGAGGTTGGTGCTAAAAGTGGAACAAGTTAATTTGACTATGTTGCCCCAGTACAGGTGTAGCTGTTTATGTTGCATAAACTTAGTTTTTTCTTGTCAATTTCTTATCTTGCTAAGATGGTGGAAAAATTTTCCATTCTCAATGTCGCTCATCCATAGGATGATAGAGCTCTTCATTGGGTAGCTCATTGCAAATTTGAAGTAACCAACTTCTGTTGGGATACAATGAAATGGCCATACTTTTCTTATTATTATTGTTACTTTGGATAGAAGAAAAAAGAAGCAACCAACTTTTGCCTAATTTATTAACAACCACATAATTTCTTTCTACGTTCCTAGTATGAAGTTATCCAGTGAAGACGTTTGTCGGTAATCCTTATCTGACCTAGTCATGATGCATTTTACTCCTTTATGGTTTTCACAACAGATATTTATGTGACTAATAAAATCTAAAGGTGCTCACAAATTGACACATCTTGCTTTGCAGGTTATTGGCTTGGATTGTAGCAATGCAATACTCTGCTCTGCAAAGGTTTGTCAATTTTGACCACTGAAATGCTTTTTTATACAATGGAAATGTTTCTTTTCGCTTTGACGACAATAATCTATAGTGTTGCTATTGTTATCCAGGAGGGAGTAGGCATAACTGAAATATTAAACGCAATTGTGGAAAGGATTCCCCCACCCCGTTCTACTGCTGATATGCCCTTGAGGGCTTTGATATTTGATAGGTAAATTCCCACTTCATCTTGGTGATTGGATTTATTGGTATTAGCAAAATCTGCTCTGGTGCTAAGGATTGTCTTTGCATATTGTTATTATCTGTGCATCCCCTTATGTGTCCAATTTTGTTCTGTACTGGGTACAGACCTTTGATGCTAGCTTAGCTTAGATAATATCGTGCAAAATTACGCTTCATTGACATAGTGGGTTTGATGTGTGCTGATGTTGTTTTAACTTTTATTGATGGAAAAGTGTGGCTACTACCCCTGTTGCATTAACATCCATATTTCCAATGACTAAGGTGTGTTGACCTACATTAAAATATATACAAGGTTCAGAATGCATCAATATGTATAGGGTAAATACACAGATGTTATGCATCAAGTGCATGTCAATTTCATACAACTAGAGAATGCCAATGCATTCGAAAGGAACTCCATTTTTATTCTTTAAAATTGTGTTGGCATGATAAATCTCATTTTGACTTCTCATTTAATTAGCCTGTTTATCTTCACAGGAAGGGTTCTATTGCTATCTGTTATATCAGCTTGTAAATCTTTATGCAGTTACTATGATCCATATCGTGGTGTAATTGTTTATTTCCGAGTTATGGATGGAAACATAAAGAAAGGTGACAAGATTTATTTTATGGCTAGTGGGAAGGTAATGTAAACTTATTCGTGGATTATCAATTGTAGTTCATTACTTTTGCTGCTACAGTAACAAACAAATATATTTTGTTACAAATTACCTTGTTGAGTTCAATGGTTTTGTGACTTGTTTACTATTTCCTATTACTTCTCACTAAACTTGCTTCTGAAATGATAGGATTATTATGCTGATGAACTTGGAGTTCTGTCTCCTAATCAGTTACAAGTGGAAGAATTGTATGCTGGTGAGGTAAAATGATGCCAACCACTTATCATTGTATTGTAATTTGGTCTCTCTCTTTCACCCATACACCCACAAACAAACAAAAACAGACATGCGAACACATTTTCTTCTATGGCACAGTTTGGTGAACGTTATAGACTTCAAACTGCAATTGTCAACCTGCCATAATGGCCCTGCAATCAGCTGCTACTGTATAACTGTCTTGGATGATGTGATAGGAAATAGGAAACCTGCCCAGAGCTGCATCTGGGTGCTAGATCTCCTCTGCGTAATGTCACTTCACTTGATATTCAAAATAAGGATCAAAGTCAAATTTTCCTTTTTTGCACTCTTATTGGGTCTGCATTTCTTTTTCTTTTTGACTACTTACTGAAGATCTCATAGCTGAACATTCCTTCTTACTTCACTGGATTAGAATATAGTGATGCCTTTTTACTTCTAACATATATGTTTTCAGGTGGGCTACCTTTCTGCTTCTATACGATCAGTAGCCGATGCAAGGGTGGGTGACACTATTACTAACTATAGTAGAAAGGCTGACAAGTCCCTTCCTGGATATAAGGAGGCCACTCCAATGGTGTTCTGTGGTTTGTTTCCAGTTGATGCAGACCAGTATTTTTCTTGCTTGTCATTGGTTTTCCTAGTTCCCTTTAGCAGCATTTTACATACTTGTGTCTCTAGGATTACTCATCTTTATATTTGTAGCCAGGTTTCCAGAGTTGCGTGATGCACTAGAGAAACTACAACTTAATGATGCAGCATTGAAGGTGCATAAGGCTTGCTAATAAGCTATTAGTTGCAGTTATTTTCTTCCAAGTTTTGAGACTTAAAGCTTCATATACACTTAACATTGAAGCTGGCCAGCAATATGATTTTCCTAAGGAATCAAATCTTAAGTGCTTGATCTCTTACAATGATTAATTACTAGGAAAAGAAGATGTAACCTGATTTTTTTACATTATCATGTTTGTCATTTCTTTAAATTATTTTCTTTTCCTCCCTGAATATCTTACTTTGAAGCACTAGTATTAACGTCAATGGTAGGCTGAGTGCTCTTGCCATATTGAAGGATTGTGTCAAGAAACCATTCAATTTAAAAACTTAAACTATTAGGTGAGGCTTATGAATGAATTAATAATGCTCTAATGCACTCCTTGTATGAAATATAGATAAATAATTATAAGTGACAAATCCTTTACAAAATAGGGTAGTATAACTTCAACTCTCTATGTCCCAATCATATAGACTTCAATACGATTCCAATGTACTATCCAACCCCAAAGCTTTAGTTGTTACCTAAGGTGCAGCAATGGGTCGGATGTTATTCCATATGTAGTACTATCTTTTGTGTTTTGAAGTTCACAAGTTAAGACTAGATTGAAAAACCAGAGGTTTGAGTATTTGGCTTATAGGTGTTTAATTGCCTAATTAATTATTCTCATTATGTGTCGAACACTATCTCTCGTCCATCTAGCTCATATAATTCTAATCATTTATTAGTTTCGTTGGTTCTACTTTCATCAATCCTATGCTTTCTAATTCCACATATTAGGCATGTGGCCCCTTTTGGGACCTAACATTTCTCAATGTACATGTTGGAAAGGAATGTGTGAGCATAAAATTTTGAAGCCATTGAATAAAAGGTTTGATTCTGCCTGTTTCTCTGCTACTCTGCAGTTTGAGCCTGAAACTTCAAGTGCAATGGGATTTGGCTTTAGATGTGGGTTCTTAGGTCTTCTCCACATGGAAATAGTTCAGGTCTGCTTTCTCTTAAGGTGTCAGCTATGTTTGTGATTTATTGCAGTTCAGGATTGGGTCTGAATTGGGTATGTTCTTACAGGAAAGGCTTGAGAGGGAATACAATCTGAGCCTAATAACTACTGCACCTAGTGTTGTGTACAGAGTGAACTGCATAGACGGTGATACTGTAATTTTCATTTAATCCTGCAATCAAGTATGCCTAGATTACACCTATTCATCTTTATGTCTTACTTAAAACATGTTTGGTTGTGTCATAGTTCTCTCCATATTCATACTGTACAAATCATGTTTCCAGTGGATTCTAACTTTAGATTAATTGTTTGAGACCTTAAACTATGTACCTCCATATTTTATTGATTACTCATTTGGAATAATGTTAACTTTCTGAATCCAAACTGTATGTTGTCGAATGATTTTTGTTAACAAATTTTCTTGAAGGTTGAGTGCTCAAATCCATCTTTGCTTCCTGAACCTGGACAGAGGAAATCAATTGAGGAGCCATTTGTAAAGGTCTTTCTGTTTGCAAAAGGACTTGAGTAATATAGTAGGAGGTTTTATGAGCTCTATCTCACACACACACAGTTATTTCATGAATTGTAACCTATCCTGTAATTTTTCACTAGGTTTTATGAGCTCTATCTTACGCACACACAGTTATTTCATGAATTGTAACCTATCCTGTAATTTTACACTAACTTGTTTATACAGATCGAATTGCTGACACCAAAAGATTATATTGGTCCACTTATGGAGTTGTCTCAAGAACGAAGAGGAGAGTTTAAGGAAATGAAATTTATTACTGAGAACAGAGCATCAATCACGTATGGATTACCCCTAGCTGAGGTAACCTTCTTTTAGCAGACATTTGCCTCCACCAATAGTTGTTTGACGAATTCCTGTGCTCAGTTGCAAGCAAATCTTTTCCAAGTTTCTGTCTATACTCCTTTGTATGTCACTTAACTAGAGTAGAATTTTCATTGCTATTCTTATACTAGTGAAATTGTCTCTTAGTGTCTTGCATTTTGATTTTATAGATGGTTGGCGATTTCTTTGACCAGCTCAAATCAAGAAGTAAGGGATATGCCAGCATGGAATATTCTTTTATAGGGTAAGTCATAAGGCCTTTCAATAAGCAACTATGACTTTTGCTTGCATGAAGCGATTTGATAAACTTTGAACCTTGAAAAGCCACAAAGTCAAGTAAAAGAGATTCTTATGTTTCTCCATCTTGAGCTGAAAATTTAAAATAACTTTCGTTCATGCATGTTTGAACCATATAATCTTTGTTTTAGAATACTCGCTTGGAAGACTATACCTTTAGTAATTATTCATTTGTTCGTACTTTTATTGCTAGTTATAGGGAAAGCAATTTGATAAAGCTCGACATTCAGATAAATGGAGATCCCGTGGAGCCTTTATCAACAATTGTACACAAGGATAAGGTAAATGAGGATATGTATTGAACTCAACGGTAAGATGATAGAAATATGAGATTTATCAAAAAGGAAATTTGTCTTTGACTTGATTTATGGGTTTGCAATTTGTGGTTTGCAAGGTGCAGCTACTGTTGAGGGGTTGCACCTCCTTGGGGTGCTCTACCCAGCACGCCCCATGTTCATTGTACATGTGGGTCATGCTGAACCAGCCCTTAGTTGGTCGTCTGACTTCCTATGCAAAATATTGTAGAACTAAGAAATTAATAGAAACAAATTCAGTCTGGAAATAGGCTTAAGGAATAGCCATTCTTCCAGTAAAATCAGCACCAATGCTGATGCCTTAATGCCTGCTAAAATGCCTGCCATGTCAGATGCATCTGGTATACACGGGTAATGGCATCTTGCTCATAGCTAATATATGCTGAAGGGGATTTTTACCTTTTTACTATGAAGATTACTTTGTCCACTCTTGATTTTTGTTGACCTTTTCTGATCATGATCATGTTAATTGTAAGCATCTCTATTTACCTAAACTAATAACATAGGTGATAACAACTTCTAGAGTGTTGTGTTGGAACATTTGTTGTTGATAGACTCTCTTCTTAGGCATATTCGGTGGGGAGGGCCTTGACTCAGAAGCTGAAGGAGCTTATACCACGACAAATGTTTAAAGTGCCCATCCAAGTAAATTTTCTGTTCTCTTTTGAAGATGAACGCCATTACTAATACTTGTTAAAACCCACTTCGAAATTAATTGATTGCTTGATATGATTGCTCTCTTATTAGAGCTTTCAAGTAAATTGTTTGAGATGGTTGACCCAAAGATTTCAATCTATATATTTTATTATTTTCAGGCATGCATAGGTTCTAAAGTTATTGCCAGTGAGTCTTTATCTGCAATCAGGAAGGATGTTTTAGCCAAATGCTACGGTAAGATGATCCTTTGCCCTCTAATATGCTTTTAGGTGTTACCTAATCATTTAAATATTTTGTCAAGATTCATGAGTAGCTATATATGGTTGTGATTCTAACTCGTTATTGGAACTGAGTTTTTTATATTTACTGTTTCATTGTTTAAGATGTTTCTCCTTAGCAAATCTTTGCAAATGAAAAAGACAGAAAACCAAAATGACCTTTCCCCATGGTCCATTTTGGAAATCTTTTAGCTGGATCTAGTGAAGGATTAAGATATTAACTCGGTAAGCTGCTGGCACTTGTTAGCGGGTGACATGATGGCTTTTGTTCTTCTTGTAGGTGGGGACGTTTCAAGGAAGAAGAAATTACTCAAGAAACAGGTACCTCGTTTTCAAATTCTGATGTATAAGATATTAGCATATTTGTTGCGAAAATGCTAACAGCATGTTTAAGGGAGAGTCTACTGGCATTTTGTATAGGCATTTTGTATAAGCTGCAGAAAAGTCATTGAACTGCTCTATACTCATTAGTTTTTCTGTTCCTTCTATGATCAACTGTGTTTTCTATGAACTTCTACATTTGTGTTTCGGAAATTCGGAGAGAAATCACTAATGAATTTTGTCGTACTCAGTTGATTGTCTTCCATTAATGTAGCAACTATTGCATGATGCTCTGTATCTTTTCTGGCCAGGCGGAAGGAAAGAAAAGAATGAAATCAATTGGCAAGGTTGATGTACCTCAAGAGGCCTTTATGGCGGTATTGAAACTTGAGAAGGAAGTACTGTGATTATGTTAACTAACTCCTAAAATTTTATCAACTCCTGTAGCCGTTCCATATTTGCTGGAGGTAAAAGGAGAATGGTATAGTTTTCTTTTTCTTTTGTGTTCAAGAACAGGGAAATGGGTTTAATTAAACTCTTAAGGAAATTCTCAAATCTTTATCTGTTGTATCATGCTGAATAAGAACAGTAGATGCAGTTCTTATCAATTTTGTCTTGTACTAGTTAATCTTATGTAACTTGATGTTGACAGAGAAATTGTTGCCAGCATTTTAAGCCACACTATAACATGAAGATGCAAGAGATCTGACATGAGCTAATGACTATAGTAATCTTGTTTAATTAGAAACCATATTAATCTAAATTATACATGTAGCGATGAGTTTCAATCCAAAAGCAACGGAATAGGTACTTGTTCTAAACATTAATGTACAGATAATTAAAGCACGTACATTTCTTATTTAAACAGACAAATCTATGCTCAACAACAATTCTTCTTTTCCTGTTCTTTTGTGATTACACACATACCAAAGAGGAAAAAAAAGAAGTTTGCAACTGCTAGATGTAATAAATGAGAACTTTTAAACAAGAAATCAATAAAGAAGATGAAACTCACAACTGATCACAATTAGTGGGAAGGAAAGACAATGTTTCCTTCTCAAGATCATGAATTATCAACATGTTTTGTTGCTGAACATTACCAAATATAGACATTCCACTTGAACTCCCCATTGCCAAGCACATTATTCCCAAGTTTGTATCTGCAATCATATAGTTCTCTGCTGGCAACTCCAAGTCTGCATCTTTAAAGTGGAGTATCATCTTTGGGACATCTACTTCAGTTGCATCAGATGGCAATGTGAAGCACAGATCAAGTCCTGTCGACCCAGATTTGTCCACTGGTAGATTGATCTGTGATGTGAACTCTTTTTTCACCAAACTAAAACCACTGTCCTCCAAATAGGAAATGGTAGTGCCAGAGTCAATGATTAGGCCACCAGTGCCATCATCTTGAAGTGAGAAAGTGGATGTTTGGATAGGTAAGCGATTGCCACCAATGGATATTCCTTGAAGATCAAGATAATAGAAAGATGGCTGAGATGGGTTGTGGATTAATGGGGTGGTTTTGATTGCACTACTTGATGATGATGATGATGAAGAAGATGTGTCATTCACACTTTTACTTGCGAGAGAGCCCATCAGGAGAGTACTGGTAGCTTTTGTGCTTTCAATGGAAGTTAGGCAATAAGAGAACCTGGGTTCCTTGAGCTGTGAAACAAGTGACAAAGGTCCACGACCAAGTCCCACCAGGCCACCACCTTGTGTGAACCCGTCACCTTCATTATCTTCTCCACAACCGAAGCCAACAGCGGGGACAGAGACCTCACCAAAAGTGAAGGTTTCGGTTGCCATGATACCTTGTGTTGAGGAGTAATCACCGTAGGTGTAGAGATACTGACAGCCATCGTTGCACGTGGCGGCCTGAGAAAGTGCTTCACACAGTTGGCTAGAACACGATAACTTGGAGAAGGTAGAGGACTTTCTGGGATCAAAAATAGGGGTAGGCTGATCATAACACTGCTTACACGGCTGGCATTGCGTCCATATCAAGTCGCTACCAGTATCCATAATTGCAGAGTAAGCAGTGGGGGAAGTGCCAATGGCTATCTCCATCAGGAACTCACCATTTCCTGCAACAACTGGTGCGGCAACTGATGCTGAAGAAGAAGCAGCAGCTAAAACCATGGCCTTGAGACGTTCCATTCTGTGCCTTCCACGCTTCATGCCATGTTGGATGCGTTCAAATTTGGTTAAGTTCTTATCAGAATCTACATGCTTGAGGTTAACACGAAATCCACTATTAACCTCTCCACCACCAGATGTTGTGGTTAGTGATGATCCCCTAGATGTTGAAAGAGCCTGGGGAAAAAATACGGCTACTAATAGTAATAAGATCAAACACAAAAAATGGTCTGAACTCATGACATAAATTGGTGTAGAGCACAAAAACGATAATGTTGTTGTAATAGAAACTATTTAAGGTATTGGAATGAAATACAGATATATATCAAGGCAAGAACAAGGAACTAAGGGTCATTGAATGTGATCTAATTGTGAGCAAAAGAAGTCTTAAGAAAAGGAATCCAAAAGATGTATGATATGGAACAGAGTCAATAGCTATAGCTTTAAGAGAGGGGATGAACCAGAGGAGATTGAAGTGGAAACAAAGGCAAATGCCAAATTGATGGTGGAGTGGAGGTTGATATATCTTAGAGCTTGAGGTAAACCATTGGAAGGGTCTTGCGTGATGGTTGGGAAAAAATG
>JAOSBL010000210.1:30447601-30463583 GCA_027568915.1 Erythroxylum roraimae
CAAAACTAGCTTTTCTAGTTTTAATCAAATCATGTTTGTATTCCATTTTAACCTTCTGGTGCATCTCTTTTGTAGTTTAACGGCACTTGTCTCATTTTTTTTCACGTGTGAAACAAGGAATGGTATTTTCACACATGCCATTTTGTGCACAAAAGAAGCTCTAGCTAGACCTTGGAAAAAGAAATTAATCATTGATTGTACTGGATCAAGAAAATGTTATTTGCTTGCAGTTTACAATACTTTGTCATGAGTATGTGGATATGATTATGTGAAGAATAAAGTGTTCAGAACAAATATAGAGGTAAGCGTATACGTTAATGTTGTGGTCGGACAACTACTTTACACAGTAAACTTCACGCACTTCTTTCTTTTTTAACTTTAGAATGAGGTCTTAGGATCGACTGATGTTGAAGATCGAGTTCTGACTTGGAGCTGAATGTGTTGAGGTAATTCAGTAACTAGAGATGCAATACTAAAACATCTGTTAGATACTATGCCTTTTTATCATATCAACAGAATAAACAATAAATGCAATTTTGTTAATTGAAGCAGAGGTGTCTATTTAGGGAGAGAATTGAGGGAAAGAAGTAGAGAAATGTGTTGGGAAGTGGGTGATCTAACGCTGTAATAGGGCCGACGATTAGGTACAGATAGAACCATTTCGGTTGAACGTCCTTCTTTGGAGTTAGGTGATGACTAATACATATATAGAGACTGAAGCTTCCTTTCTTCTTTTCGTTTTATATGTTTAGAAACAATTTAAGCTCATTATATATATACATAGATACATGTACGGCAGCATATATTGCAATTTATCAGTTTAATACAGCAACCACATTCGATAAGTTCAAGTTCACAAACACAAGTAACACTTGTAAGCAACATAACATCCTCTTTACCTTATAGTAGATCTATCTATAAACACCTTGTTTTAGCTATATTTAATATCAGAAAATAAAAAAATTAGAAGTTGACAAACCGAAAGGACATAAATGCATGCATGGCCAAGGTTATAGTAACTAGCAAGTTAACAGCAAGCAATCAGATTAGGCATTTGAATAGCAGTATGCACGAGGTAATGTCTAGTGTTAAAATCCATGCAATAGGTAATGAAGAACAAGCCTGGCAGTCTATTTCCTGAAAAAAAAAACAGTACGAGGTGATGTCTATTTGTTAAAAGATTTGAGCTTTTCTATTTCATATTTCAATACCATTACCATAACACTACATATGCAAATAATAACTAACCTATACAAAATTTTTCAATATTGTGTACAACCCTTTGCATCAATGTATTTGGTATAAGTCTGATTGGTTGGTTTATCTTGGCTTGGACAACTGGATGGCTTCTTGGTCAACACTGGAGTCTTGAGTCCAAACGTATTGGCAAGACAATAGAGAGAATTCTTGGTTCCTCACATCCTCTAGCTGCTCCCACTCTGCCCATCTCTCAGCAAGACCTAATCCTTGCAGCATCTTCACCACCTCTGCCATTCCGGGGCGATCTTCGGGAGAGCTTTGGGTGCATAGTAGGGCTACCTGAACAATAGTCTCTACTTCCTTGCGCTCATAACTCTTCAAGTTGCTGTCAACAATGTCATCCAGTCTATTCTCTCTTAGCAATTTTTTAATCTGCAGATGGCTCCATGTTAATCTCTGTCATGTTTGATGAGACTCGTATAGAAACAAAAGGAAGACTTATCTGGATAAACAAATAGGCTTAAATTAAACATCTAAAAATCTATAAAGAAACATACATGATCAAGCAGAAGAACATCCTCTTCCTCTTCAAGCCGGGTAAGATCAATTGCGCGCTGGCCGGTAACAAGTTCAAGAAGTGTTATACCATAACCAAACACATCAGTTTTTTCTGATGATTTCCCCGTGGACAAATACTCAGGGGCAATGTGACCCATGGTACCTCGCACTTGAGTTGTCACATGTGTCAATTCAGTATCCACCAGCTTCGCTAGCCCAAAATCTCCCAGAACAGCTTCAAAATTGTCATCTAAAAGTATGTTTGCAGCCTTTAAATCACGATGTATAATCCTAGGATTACAGTGTTCATGTAAATACTCCAAGCCATGAGCAGTACCAAAGGCCACACGTTTTCTTGTTGGCCAGTCCAAGCTTTTCTCTCCAGGTTTCAAATCTGTAAAATACAGAAAAGGTGGAGAATAAAAGACATCCATGACTACTGAAATACAAGCAACAAAAATTCAGAAACTTACACACAACACCAATCAGTTAAGGAAGTTCAAATACCTCTCAAATGATAAGAAACACTAAGGTTTTTCATGTATGGATAAACAAGGATTCTTTCAGTTGAGGTTGTACAGAAACCAATCAACCGTAGAAGATTTCGATGAACTGCAACACTAATAAGTTGAACTTCTCTGAGGAATGCAGCCTCTCCCCCAGCATTGTAATAATCAGCAAGACGTTTTACAGCAACATTCGTGTTGTCTGAGAGGACACCTCTGTAGACTTTTCCAAACCCACCTTGTCCAATTATATTGCTTTCACAAAAATTGTCAGTTGCAATTTGGAGCTCACGCCATGAAAACCTTCTCAGCTGGGCAAAGGAAATGATGCAGTCATTTTCACCTGAACAGGAAAGTCAAAAGTTGGTTTTACCCGAACCAAGTAAAACGCAATCTGGAAGATCATCAGCTGTGTCTAATCTATCTTGCTGAATCAGGTCAATTATGATGTAAGAAATGGAGAATATATCATTGAGGTAAAGCATCTAACTTACTTGAGAACTATCTTCAAGCTGCGTGTATAAATTCTTGCCAGTTGATGAAATAGACCAGTATATCAGTTTTACAAATTGATGACAAATTTGGATGATCTTTTACAAGGAATGACAGAACAAGCAGACAGGTAATACTGAACAAGTTAGTAACTTTGCAGAGAAAGATGTTTTGGGAAAGACTCATCGGAAGAAGCAAAAATATGATCAAGATATCTAATAAATGACAACTATATCTTAAAATTACATTCAAGAATTATGATAAGGACGAATTTTACAGCAGAAAGAAAAAAATTACCAGCCACGTCGACAAATACATCAGTCTTGAATTTGTGAGCTATATGATACCGATAAGCAAAGCATGCTAGTATCATTAAAAGAACGAAAGCAGCACAACTTGAAGAAGCCATAACCACTCTAAGTCTTGAAATATTGGTTGAAACTGCAAAAGATCCCAAACTTTAAGATATGCCCTTAAGTTTTCCAATGAGAAGAATAAGAGGAAATGATTGCAATTGTTTGAAAAAGACCTGCAGGATGAGAGCCTGAAGCACAAGGTTCCTCCAACTTAGAACCACAATTGAGGTGAGTTGCTGTAAAACTGAAAACAAAAACATAAAAAACCATAAAACAATTTGAAATCAAGATGCATACATTATAATATAAGCATGGAGAGAACTACTATATCAAGTTATTTTGGTTTGGACTAATTGGCATAAGAATACAGTATAATGAATATTCACATCTATAACAGGAAATCTACAGAGATTTGGTCACAGAAAAGCTGCATCTTGACTTGAAGGAATGGTAATCTGTATGATGTCAGGCTAGAATAATTAGAATTTGTTCGTTTTCTACAACGTTCTTCAAATGAACTCGAAAATCAACCAAATAGGACTAAGACAATGTTCTTAATTGATCTTTTCTCAATGAAGAAATAAAGTCAGTGCCTAGAGAGTTGGGAGTATATAAAGATAGCTAATTTGAGAGAAATAATTAATCAAACATACTTAAAAGTTGGCACTGAAAAGAGCTCGATCGGTATTTTCCCACTGAAATTGTTAGAGGAAAGATCCCTGCGAAAAAGAAAACATATCATTCAAGGATATCAGCCCAAAACCATCAGAGGAAGAAAAAGAAAAGGAAAAGAAACTATAGAATACACTACAGAAAAGAACTAAAATCTGTACAAAAGGCTACTTACAAATGCACCAATCCTTCAAGATTGGCCATTGAATCAGGAATAGGTCCAGTCAGGTGATTTGCACTTAACACCCTAGGACAGTCAGTAATTCAATCAGAAAGCTAAACGAAGTAAAGTGAACTGCTCAAACTTTAAGTTACTAATTCAATCAGAAAAGGAAGAAGCCAGAGTATTAGGGCTAATAAGGTGAATCCTTACAAATGCTTTAAGTTCGAAAGTTGACCCCAACTGATTGGTATGGAGCCATTGAATTTATTATTAGCAAGATTTAGATTTTGCAAGTGCATCATGGTGCCAAGGTAATCTGGTAACACTCCTGACAGACTATTATTCTGCAATTCCCTGCAAAAGCCACAACATAATTAAAAAAAATCATAAAAATTGAACATTACAAATGACTCGCTGAAAGATCATGAAGACAAAGTGATTAGCTTCATAAACACTCTTTGTATTGAGTAATTTGGCTAGAATACAGTCTGGTGAGTATGTTCACATGAAATGGAAGTTGTCATTCAAACGAGGCTTTTTTATGATGTAATAGGTTAAAAGTCACATGAGAATTTTTTTATCGATCAACTTAAAAAGGGTGGAGTTGAATGAACACTTTGCATTCAATTGGCACTTTGTAGAAAGAAATCTAATCTGATTCTCTTTCCTTTACTTTCTCTTTTTAATTAGAATTATCAGGAAATTTCCTTGTGATCTAGTAGATATTTACAAGAATATATTCCCTCGTGAGATAAAAGCAGCAATCTTATCAATCATGATTCCCACTTACAAGCTAACCAAAAACTTTAACTTAGTAATTGCAGGTGAAAGAGTTCCTGAAAATCCAATTGAAGCCAAACTCCTGCAATATTCATTCCCAGAGTAAATTTACAGCAGAAAATGATGATCGAAGAAAGCATTAAAAACAAAAAAGCTTAAGTATCTTCAAAGACGCACTTACAGGGATATGACAATTCCATTTCTGCAAGTTACATGAGACCAGCTAAAGCAAGGACTCACAAAAAAGTCATTCCAGTCTGTTATCCTGCCATCAGAGTTATTGAGAGACGCAAGAAGCTCAATCAAGGCTTCACCTGATTAGTAGAAAAGCCCAGATCCTGTATTAAATAAATGATATAGAGCAGCCAAATAACAGCTAGCAGCAGTTAGCAGAATTACTTCTAATGTGGAAACTAGAAGGAAAGAGAATAAACCATATAATCCGTATTTCTGATTTCACAAGTATAAATGGCATGTGCATGTAGTTCTGTAACTTATCGAAAAATGTGCAGTCTTTCCCACGTGAAAACAAAATTTCACAAAGTGGGCATCCCACTTATTCCACTAAAAATCATGGTACAAAAAGCTCTAGTTGTCTGCTCTAGCTGTTCAAAGAGTGTAAACTGATAAAAGAAAGCAAACGAATTAGTTGGAAAATGAGTGATTTTACTACTTCTGTGCGTTTAAAAGGAAATTCGAGAAAGGTAGTGTAGTGACTACTGGAGACACAAAATTACATGTGGCAGAGACCATTTCTATTGTTTTGATCAAAAGGAGTTAAGATTTTATATTACTACATAAACATACAACGCAGTTAAAGAAGATAGGATCAGTACCTTCAACATCAGGCTGGTTGGATGATAAGCTGAGAGTTAGGAAACTGAAAAGTAAAAGACAGTAGATGAACAGCTTCAGAGGACGCCTCATGTCCTTTAATATTCCACTTCCTTTGTCTTTGTCTTGTAATAATTACAAACACAAATAAGAGAAGCAGTAGATTAGATTACTACTAACTGAGATAAAAATTCAAGAGGCTTGAACAAACATCATGATCACCAGCATGTCAGACTTACAAGAAGAAGAAGGAAGCCAGTAGTTTTAACAACTACACACCTCTGTTAGCTTTAGGCATTGCAAGAGTGCACGAATGGAGTGGTGATTGAAACGTTTTGATTTGATTAATGAAGCAGGAAATGATGCGAGATGGATATAATGATGAATTAGTGGGGGAGGGGACCCAAGCACCAAGCATTTGAGAGTGCCAATTGCTAAAACAAAAGAAAGAAAGAGGTGTGAGCTGTCCCCTCCTCTACTACTGCTTACCATCTCTTATTGGTGGAACAAGAATATGAATCATCCCACTTACTCCTTACTAATGCCTTTTTCCTATTCCTAATTCCTTTTCTTTGCTTTTCCTTCAACTTTTTTTTATGATCTTAACCAAAATTTCAACATATGTTGCCTGCTTCTACACTAATTGCTTCGACTCATCAAGTGGGATTGGGAATCTGTATTACCATCAAAACTAGTCCCGCTGCTTACTTACTACAATTGCCCAGTGGAATCCATTCCGTTCTCTGTTATTGTTTCCTTTTGGGAAAAAAAGGATTGGAGGAGTAGCAATCTCAGGTTGCTCGACAGAACAGAATGTGCTCCTCGTACGGACATAACTAAGTATTGGTGGAGGCAACACATAGTATAGTACTATTACATGCTGTTGGCATACTTGTTGAAAGAAATCACTTTGCGGGTTGCGTAATCGGGTCCTACGTCGGATAATATATCTCTGGATTCAACTATAACTCTTTTATCAATCCAAAACTTTTCCAATTGTTACATGTCATTGAGTGTTAGCATAGACATCACCTCTTCAAAGTTGTTAATACCTTAGTTTCATTCAAACATCTCCGGCAATTTCTCTTAAGTATTCCTAACACACCAGTATTTGGCAACGTAACATAAAGCTTTACAATATGCTTGCAAGTGAAAGCAGCAGCACAAAAAGAAGAAATTTTTGTACACAACCCACGGCATTAAACCTTTCTGACGCAGCAAATATCAGCTATCCTATCAAGATACACTAACATATGGGATTGCGAAGTCAATCTCCTTTGCTCCTCTCTTCAGAAACATTCCTAATTTTTCTCATACTTTCCGAAATTCGAATAACTAACTCAGACTTCATCCAGAGAGATGTCTTCGTCAGGCAAAACTAAGGTCAAGAGAGAGTACTTGACACGGAGAGAAATTTTGCCCTTATCAACATTAAGCTTTGCCCCTGACACGACCCAGTATCCAGGTGGATCCTGCGGTCCCCTTGTCATCTCTGTTGTGTCCACAAACTTCAGGAGTTTAGGTGTTTGGGTGGGCACTGGAGGACCCCCAGGATACACAGCAGAGTTTATATTCTCAGGTTGCTTTGGTGGTGGCTTTTGAGCAGTTGATGAGAAATGAGTGCTGCTAATCAATGATGACATTATTCCAGATCTCTGGGCCACAGCAGGGGAGCCGTCCCACTCTATTTTCCTCGCAGAAGTGGCAGTGGCACCAATAACTTTGGAAAACTTGAGCCTTAGAAACAAAACCTTTCTGAAACCAAAGTTTCCAACTTCAAAACGAGCCCCTGTCACAATTGATAGATCGTCTTCACTCTCAACAGGGGCTGTGCAGACGTGTGAGAAGCTCTTCCACTGTACCTTTTCATAATACCTGCGGTCAGAGGAATGAACGGGGATGTTGTCATCATCCTCTTCCTCAAGTTGGAAGCTTTTTGGCTGAGATGAAAGATGCTGCAAATGTATCGCTAAACAGTTACTTCGTTTCCCTTCCAAATACAATCGAAGTCCTGTAACTGGCTTCTTGCCCACATCCACCTGCAATCCAATGAATTTATTACTACTGTGCATAAGCATGTGATTACCTTCCTAGAACAACTCATTGATATATTTTAAGTTGGTCAACTAAATTAAATAAAGATCAATGGGAAATAGGATAGGAACATGGTGATTATAAGCAGGGAAAGAAAGAAAAGTCAACATCTAAGTATTCCAGCATCATCATTTGTGCTCACCGCTAGCAACGATACATTCTTTCTTCAAAGAGAATAAGAACTAATGGATAAGAAGTTTAGAAAATGAAAAGTGAAAGGGACATTCATCCAATGAAAGATCATCTCGACTTGAAAGATCCCACAGAGAGTAAAAGCATTACTTGTGTTGTATTAACATAAATTTTAGGCCCCATGAAGCTGAACTGTAGAGATGCATTGCCTTGTTGTTTCCTATCAGGACCTAGGGCAAGCTCACCAAACACTGGTGCCCATTGCCTTGGAATCTGAAACTCCAGAAACTGTTGTAACTCTTCAATTGGTGGCTTATCTACAATGGAAAGGAATAAGTAACTAAGACGTGCATTGTTATATTCACCACAACTTGTCTAGAATGGTAACAAACGTCTGGATAATCTGCTCAAACAGTAAACCAATAGGTGGGATGAAAACAATAGCAAGTAAGCAACCAAGTTCTGGCTTTATGCAGCTCATTATTGCAGACAGAAATGGTTAGTTTTCCACAGCTCCCTCCCTTTGCCTTATTATTATTTTTAACCAAATAACAACTTCAGCGTGAAAAGCCTAAAAACCTAATGTGCTGTTCAACCATGCCTGATACTCATTGAAGAAAAGTCAACAGAGCTGATGAATTAATTTTTGTCCAAATGATGATCGAGAGAATGCCACCAAAATATTTTAAACAAGAAACAGATCCAGTCGACGTATTAACTCGACAATAAGGTTAAATCCATCCACATAGCTGATCAATTAATTTTCCCCCAAATGATGAATGAGAGACACATTAACTCCACAATAAGGCTAAATCCACTGGCAGGAAATTGAAGTGAGAGCACTTAAAATGGGAGATATCTAAAGCATGTAAAGATTTATCAAACTATATTTGTTTGTAAAAAAATAAATAAAAATGAACTACGCAGCATAAACCTTGGAAATAAGATACTGTAAGTTCCATAAAACCCAATAAGATGATGAATCAATACTTAAGAGCCAAGTTACAATAAACACTTACTAGATACACCTATGGGTTACCACAATTCTACGTCCATAAGTCAATTTAATATGATCTCATACTCTTCTGCCAACAAGTCAGTCATGAAACACCTTCAGTTGATTTGTTCAACACCACAAAATGCACATTCTTTGCAGCTTCTGGCTAAAACTTAAGACACATGCAGCTAGGACGTTGACTATCAGAAGACTCAAATTGTAGATGAACTAAGGCCCCCATACTTTCTTCAACATGTGGAATTATTCAAATGTTAGGATGAAAATTTTGTTAACAAATCAAAAGATCTCCCATTTAGTGCCTCGAGAAACAGGGAAGCACCAAGTTGGAAACCTGTAACTTGCAATGATTTATGCTTTAAATAGTCAACAATCAGTTGTCAACTTGGAGTTACTTTTTTCCCTGCAGGGAGCATTTAGTAAAGTGCTTAAATGTGCAAAGTCAAATTCTTCACTGAAATGCAGGTGATGATTACAGCAGTGCTGCATCCTAGCACCATGTTTGAACTTCATAAAATTTACTCACACACAAACGAATGAGAAGGTTGATACTCACAACGGAGATAGAGATTAATGGCATGTGTCAGGAATCCACTCCCATTAATTCCGCTTAATAGCGATGTAAATGGGACAAATGTCATTGAGATAACATCAGGTTCAAGCTGAACAGTGTGACACCAATCACTGTGTGGTAAGTTTTTATCTGATCCACCTCTCCGCTTGGGCAAGACTTTGATATCCTGCATTATGATATGTAAAACAGGCATAAGCTACTGAAATTGGACATCTTGGACCAAAGACTAATCATAGTATAGAAGTTACGAATATCAAGGAAATTTATGTTATTAAAGTGAAAAGCAAGACAAACCAACAACTATTCTTTTCAAGAAACTAGTAAGACACATTGCATCTGCAAAGAGTGTACCTCTGTATTGGAATAAGAAGAGGATGACATTTGATTCATGAAAGAGAGCCTCTGATCCCTGACAAACTGGTACAAAGATACGCATTAAGGTAATTGTGGAACTTTGCATGCAATAAAGAAGTCTGAAGTGTTAGTTGAAACTGATCTATCAAAAATCTAAGATAGACATATATGCGCTAAAACCTTGTCCATTTCATGAACCCTGGCAGAATTCACAATATTTTGTCCACCTCCATCCGTGAAAACTTTGTCTGCCATGTCTTTTAACTTCTTCTGTAAATCATCGGGTTGGAGAAGTGATGACTGTTGCTGCTTTACATATATTGTCTCCCTTCCCCCCATTTTCACGCCAGCAATAATATGAGTACCGTACTTCTCAATAAATCTGGAAGTAAGCAAACAAGTATATTGAGATAAAATACAAGCAAACATCACGTATAGATAACCTTCGCAAAAATACTCACTCTAGCCTAAGCATTGTGTGAGTCAGGGAAATTAAATGAGGTGTAGTTCAATAAAGTGGCAGGTAATAAAAGAGTGTGCACATGGAAAGGATAAGACTGCAACCTCGCCAAAGCAGTAGGGTCCCAAGATGATGGGACAGCTTCCTTGACATGGTCGCAAAGCAGAAGCTGGGATTTATCAAGGGCCAAATTGTATAAAGTGATGAAGACACCATCAAAAGCAAGAGCTTTGGTGTTGGCAGAATCTTTCTGCCAAACTCCGGTAAGTTCAAATGCAGAATTGAAATGGCCGGTTGGGATTTTCCCAGAAAGTGACAGTTCCTGGTTAAATTGCTCTGACATCTACAAGCAACAGGGTTGGCAGTTGGAATCAGTGACAGTTGATTCAGTATACATATTCATTCTGTTGGTGTGATTGAAAAAACATAAATAAAAAGAAAGAGTGAAGGTCTATACCTGTTGAAAAGAAAGAACGTCAGAGGAGAACCTCAAACGTTCTCCTTTATCACAGTGGATATACCTGGAGACACCGGGAACAATATAGCCACCACCTGGTATTCTCATGTTACGCACTTCATCACCACCTTGGTCGATTAAGATTACTTTTGATTTGCAGTATTTTAGCCTCAAGTCAACGGTCAGATCATATCCCTTTCCAATGGCCTCTACAGCAGCCTCTGCTGCTTTCTTTGCACCCGCCATTACTCCTCCTTCTTCTTCCTCGTCTTATTTGCTTCTTACAACTTTATATGATCAATTCCAACAAGAAGATGAGTTATTAATATAACATAGTAAGTAATAAAACGGGAGGACGATATTCGGAAAGGCAGGAAACAAATTGAATTAACTACCAGCTGTAATAAGAAAGATCCATACTTGTTGGGAGCACAACTAAGAAGAAGAACGGCATGAACAAGAAGAAGGAGACGATGATGATGAGGAAGATGGAAAGCAGTAGTTCTTGCAGCGGTTGTGGTTGTCAAGTTGATTAATTGTGATAGGACCAAGACACAAGAATAAAGGAAGTAGTCAAAAGGATTGAGCTTTAATTGTCATTTTGAATATCAGTTACCGTGTTGATTTGTTCTAATGACATCAGAAAAGAAATCATTGAAAAAGAAGAAATAAAGAGAGGTTAGGTAGCAGGATGAGGAGGAAGGGTCAAAGGTTTTGTGGTCTTCTGAGAACAGAGCAGACAAAGTCTTAACATTCCTCTTCCACGAAGGCAGGCAGCTGTCAGAAAGTTCGGTGGCAGTCAAATATTGAAAACATTTCATATGCAAAAATGCATTTTCTACCCAGATAGAAAATAATTCAGACTTCATACTCTCAATGGAAGGACATAAATAGCTAATCTGATACGATGCTGCAATGTAAATACAAATTTTCATTGCACCTGCTGTTCAATCAGATTTGATTATAAAAATCTAATCTTGTTGATCAATAATAATTATTAATTTGTGGTTATGACATAAAAACTCTCTTTAAAGCGTTTTATATGATTTATATTTCTGAAATAGGGTAGGAGTCATCTTCGATGCATGCCGTTATCAATCAAGAGCAGTTGAGGTTTATGCTACTTTCCAACTTCAACCCACAAGAAATAACTGAATTCTGCTGCATCCCTTATTCATACAACATTTTCCGAATCAAATTACAAGAACCCAAGTAGCTCCCCTTCTGGATCAGCAAGCCAAAATCTGGACCTACTTTGTACAATGGCATGGAAAGAAATACTACATGGAAATCAAAAGACTAAGGGAAAACAGAAAAAGTACCATATCTTATCCTGACTTTAAAGAGTCTAGAGGGAAAAATTACAAAGAATTTCCTCAGAACAAAAAGTTACCATATGCTTTTCACCTGCACCAGCATATGGATTTTAAAACAAGCTTCTCTGCCACAACAATATGCTATTTACTTGAAATGATCTTGTCGGAGAATTGTGACAAAGTTTGGAGGTGATTCATCTTCATCCTTCTGCTTCCAGAGTTCCCCATTTCCGTGGATATACCAGGACACTTTTGGTGATAATGGCGTATAAAGATCTGCATGCTTGAAATTATCAGTAAATTTTCACACTTTACTTCTGTACAGCACCAAAATATTTATATCACCAAGATTCAGCTGTCTTATTCCCTTTCGACTGATAGTGTGTGCATGCATACTATTTATCTAGCAATGAAGCCTTGATTGGGTGACCGGAAATCTTACAATCCAAGATGGCTAAATTTAATTGCTACAAAATCAATAAATTTAAGAAGGCTAAACCCAAAATGCAGAAAGATAATGAAAGAGCACCAACAACATAGGAGATGGTATTTACCTTGCTAGCCACTCGAACAATTCATAAACATCCCAGAAGTTGCATAAAGTAACACGTGCATTTTTTTTAGCTTCTATCTCACATAAGATTGCATACACATAGTAACCAAAATGATCAATGTTTCCATTATATATGCATGAGACAAATACCTGATAGGAAAGGTGAATCTGGTTCCCTGGTACTATGCAACACTATTGTCCCAGATAAGACTGTAATAAATCCACAAAGCTCTGATGCTATGTTGCTTGCACTTTGACCAGAATAGTCCTAAAAAAAGCAAACATATAATCGGATATCTTGTGTTTACTTCCCAGTGTTTTCCCTATCCCCAAGAGGAATAAGAAAATAAAGAATAATCTTCACATTGGAGAACATATTTAAAAAAATCTTAAAACATTATTTTATTATTATTTTTGGCAAATAATACCTTAAACATTATTGCGCTAGCGAAAATAGTAAATGACGTGAACATGGCATAATAAATGGGAGAAACAACTGCAGTGTTGAAAGTGTCCAATGCCTGCAACAATGGTAGCATAATCAGATGACAGTTCATATTGGACTAGTGGAAAATATACTTTCACTGTGGGTAACAGTTGTTTGATGACTCCGTAAGAGTGCAATAAGAATTAGTGACGCTCAAGTTGATTCTATATTACATTCATCTTCATCTAAAGTTGATGGAAAAAAATTTGGTCTAACTAATTCTGGAAAAGCTTAAATCTAAAAATAATAGCCCTAAAAAGATAAAACAAGAATAAATGTATTTTCATATAAATCCAATACTTTTTTTATAATCCTGCCATCACCCACAAAATAGTTGGTCATAAAAGGTTGGTAAGAATGACAAAGCATGCTAGTGAGAACATGAGAAAAGATGAAGCAATCTAAACCAGAACTAGAGGTCATATAGTGGTTGCGACGAGCCTTCCTGTTGGTAAGGAGAGCAAGGCTTGTAGAGACAAAGAAGGAAAGATGAGTTAGGATAAGAAAAATAATCACACGGTGAATAAAAATATGAAGTAAACTCTTGGAGAAAGACGAAAGATGTAACTTAAACAATGTGTGTTCTAAATAATTTCAAGTTCTCTAAATTTTCCAAAGATTTTGGGTAAAGATTTAGGGATCTTATGTGGATGCTTTTGTTGGACAACAATATCAAAATAGGAAGGCAGCAATAGTAGATGCAGCCTAGCTTACCCAATTAGTGTTTTATTGTGTTTCTTTTAACTGTTAAACTTTCTATTTAGTTAGGATCCTGTAATCTAAGATCTCTTTCTTTTGTTAGTTAAGATCATATAGTTTAGGATCTCTTCTTGTTATTAACAGCCTTTAAAAAGGCTCTGAGTATTTAATAAAAGGAAGCAATTATTCTCTCAGCAAGTTAGTCGTAGAGGGGCTCTGTCAAGGACGAGTCTGCCTCTCCAAATTCACTATACATCTTAAGAAAGATTCTTCCATGTCTAAACTTGTGACTAGATCCTATGCTAAGGCTTAGAATATTTTGATATCAGAATCAAGTGTTATGGGTGATGCAGAGAATTTGGCAGCCAAGTTGGACTCTTTTATGGAACACATGGCTAGGCAAAGTGCATTAGAATAGCAGATGGTAGAACTTTCCTTCTCGATTTGGGGGGCAGGAAAGGGTTATGTTAAAGAGGATGTAAAGGGGCAAGGTAGTGATAGCTAGGGCCAAAACGAAACAAGGTTGGCTTATCCACATTTCATCTATTGGGTGAGGCACAACTATGGTTTGATTAAGTGTAGTAGGAGGCAGAACTAGATTGGAGGCACTTTAAGGAGTCCTGTCACATGAGATTTGGGCCAACTATGAGTAATAACCCCTTGGGAGAACTAGCCAACCTTAAACAAACCGAGTCATTAGAGGAATATGAACACCACTTCCAATTGTTATTGCCAAGGCTTCTGATCTTAAACCTCACCAGCAAATAGACCTCTTTACCGCTAGGTTGGTAGAAGAACTCAAGATTGACATTGAGATGCAGCAGTTAGGGAACTCAAAATTGCTATGAATATGACTCAGGCATTGGAGCGTAAGCAAAGGGTTTCCCAGGGAATCATAACCTCGCAAACCAACGTGACTTGGCCCACTCCCAAATCAACTGACGAGTATGTTATCTCCACTAACAAGAGCTTTAATGCAAAGGGAGGGGAACTAATGACGAAACCAATCGGGTAGGCCCGTTTGCACCGTTTGTCAAGAGACTAAGACAAGCAGAAGTGGTAGAAAGGAGGGCCAAGTGACTATGCTCTAAATGTGATGAATCCTATTCAGGATGACACAAATGTAAAAGGATATTCTGGATTGAAGTTCTAGAGGCCAAAAGTGAATCAAAGAAAGACATAATGGAATATCCTAAGATTTCTCTACATACCATTAGTGGGATCTACAATTCTCCCACCATACATTTGTGAGCGGACATGTCAGAAGTTACTATCTCAATGCTAATAGATTCAAGTAACACATATAACTATCTGCGTGAAGGTTCAATACCAAGTTTGGGACAAGAAGAGTAGAAAAGACCAAGGCTGCAAGTCTATGTGACAAAGGGGGAACGTGCACCTAGCATCGGCATCTATAATTCGGTACTATTTCAAGTTGCAAATGACATCTTTCAGGCTGATTTTTATGCTATTCCATTAGAGGGGTTTGATGTGATTTTAGGAGTAAAATGGCTTCGCGCTCTTGGTCCGAGTTTTTGGGACTTCAACTCCTTGAGTATGAAGTTTGTCCTAAAAGGGAAGGAGGTGTTGTGGCAAGGACAACCTCTGGAGGCATAACTATGACTTAGTTTGAGGTAAGGAAATAATTCAACAATAGTAATCTTGGATAAATTACTAGCCAAGTTTGCATACCTGTTCATGGAACCTTCCAGATTGCCAAATAGTCATGAGTGCAACAGCTTCATACCTCTCAAACGTAGGTCGGGACTAGTTGTATTGAGACCTTACTGGCACCCACATTTTCAAAAGGATGAGATTCAGAAGCAGTGTACCTAGGATGCTACAACAAGGGATCATTCGGCCAAGCAGATCCCCGTTCTCTTTCCAAATCCTCTTGGTCAAAAAGAAAGATGGCTTATAGCGTTTTTGTGTGGATTACTATCAGGTCAATGTTCGCATAGTTAAGGGTAATTTTCGGATTCTAAAGGCGGATATTGGATGAACTTCGTGGGGTGCAACAAGCAGAATTTGGTCAAATATTGAAATATACTTTTTTAGTAATTAAGACTCAAGCACACACAATGTAGTAAACTCAAATAGTGAAGCACTAGTCACAAATTCCATCCACAACTAAACCTCCTCATTAAATCAACTAAATATGATTATTAAGCAGAAGGGGCTTTCAGTTGAAGGAAAAAAAAGGTGTTAGGATCTTCAGGAGAGAGAGAGAAGATTATTCTAGAAGGAATTAGTTATAACCGTATGTACCTAGGGAGGTTA